>JAODAL010020936.1:0-68241 GCA_025379985.1 Phyllomedusa bahiana | reverse complement strand
CAGTACAGCTCCCCAACAAGCAGAAGCAGCCGCAAATTTCCCGGGGAAGCTCGAGTAAAACTCAGAACTGCCACAGGAAATGTCTGCCGCCTGCTGACTGATGTGAAAACTGCACATCCAGAGCTGCACTCACTATTCTGCTGGTGCAGTCACTGTGTACATACATTCCTTATCCTGTACTAATCCTGAGTTACATCCTGTATTGTACTCCAGAGCTGCACTCACTATTCTGCTGGTGCAGTCACTGTGTGCATACATTACTTATCCTGTACTGTTCCTGAGTTACATCCTGTATTACCCTCCAGAGCTGCACTCACTATTCTGCTGGTGCAGTCACTGTGTACATACATTACTTATCCTTTACTGATGCTGAGTTATATCCTGTATTACCCTCCAGAGCTGCAGTTATATGGTCACTATCATATAAGTAATGTTCTGTATTACAGCTTAGACACAAGGTTTTTCTCTAGGCATAAAATTTACTAAAACTGACAACATTGTCTTTCTTTTCAGCAGATACAATGTATCAGGGATGTAGCAGCCATAGACACAGTGATATCTCCGGCTGGATGAGACGACGCCACATTTCTTGTGTAAGAATAAGAAACCATTTTCTGTAAATTTTTGTTTTTCACTGGACTGTACAATAAAATGAGATTTATTATGTGCACCTGACTGATTGTTCTCCTCCGCCTCCTACTGTCCTGAAGAAGCAGGTTACTGCAGATTGTGTTAATAAGGACCTTTCTATTAGGAATTTAGCTTTTGAATGTATCAGATGTGTGTTCCATCCACTGACAACAAGCAGAGATCTTTAATAGGAACTTAAGTGCTGTAGATGCATTCATCAGTTGAATTTCGGTTCTCATTGCAATGAGCACTGTTGGTGAGCCGGCCCGCGCCATTGCTGCCCCATGATGTTTCTGAAAGTCCTATGATACCTAGGTAAAATAATACCGCCATATAAACCCTGATATCATACAGTATCTAAATGTTACTACTGCCATATAGTGCCCTCATGAAACTACTACATATTGCCCATACAATTACATTAATTAAAATAAAATTAAAATAAAAAACAATAATAATAAAATAATTATTTAATAATAATAATAATAATAAAATTAAATAATAATTAAAAACAGTTTGTTTCTGAGACTCCCTGTGATTGCAGGTCTTGGTAAATTGCCCAGTTTGATACCCGCTAAAAGTGACAGTAACAGATCAGAGAAACAAAGAAACAGAAGGCAATTTACAAACATTCTTGAAAGCTTTTTATTATCCAACGATTACATTGTATAGATTAATGAGAACAATAATATTGTACATTTATAAGCAAAAATTAAATTTATTATAGCAAAGCACAAAGTTAGTGTCCCCCCAACAAAGGAAAAGGGGCACAGGGACCGAATACATAGACAAAAGTGCATGGAGCCAGGAGGCGGCGTGGTTCCGGATCCAGTCGCCGGTTCCTTCCCTGGTATTTGTCATTGTTCAGTCGATTTGATACCATTATAGGCGGCATCTCAAGTCCCCACATTGCATTTCCTGAATGCACCAAAATCAATAGGTTCAGAAATGTTCAAGAGATGTCAGAGCTTTGCTCACGATTTACATTGCTCAGAATAATACTGATGATTTCTGATAACAGAATCCGGAGTCTTCAGAATCAAGAACCTGAAAAAGAAAGAGAAGCGGATACCACATGACTTAGGGACAACACAGGGAATATTGGCACTACTGCTGCCAGGGGCCCATCAATGATGGTGCAACGTAGGAACTGGTAATGGACGGGGTCACTAATGTATTGGATGTATGGAGCCCTGAAATGATTGATGGCAGCCCTGCATGGGGATAGGGAGAGGTAATGGATGGGGTTCCAGATGTATTGGATGTATGGAGCCCTGAAATGATTGATGGCAGCCCTGCATGGGGATAGGGAGAGGTAATGGATGGGGTTCCAGATGTATTAGATGTATGGAGACCTGAAATGATTGATGGCAGCCCTGCATGGGGATAGGGAGAGGTAATGGACGGGGTTCCAGATGTATTGGATGTATGGAGTCCTGAAATGATTGATGGCAGCCCTGCATGGGGATAGGGAGAGGTAATGGACGGGGTTCCAGATGCTTTGGCTGTAAGGAGTAATGTTGAGCAAACAGGAAGAAGTTCTAGTTCGATAGTTCTAGATCTATTCGAACCACATTAAAGTCAATGGGAGAAGAGGTTTGGGTTAATTTTTATACCTATACATGTGAGGAGAAGCTGGAATTACCATCCATAACAATAACCTGGATACGTGGAGCAACTTAATGAAGAAAATTTGGCTCTAAGAGTGAGAGACAAAAACCTGAGAGGCTAAAATACTTCATTCTTTTCAATGGCTAACTGAAAATGAGGACAGCTTGCAAGCAGGGGGTAGCTATAGGAGGTTGCAGCGGGAGCAGCTGTTACAGGGCCCTGCATCCTGAGGGGGCCCAAAAGCCCCTTTGACACACAGGAGATTTGGAGACGGTGTGTTATACAATTATTTCACTACCAAAACTGCAAAAAAAGAACTTTTGGGCACTGAGTGTGATTGAGCAAATCCAAACACTCTGTATAATACATATCCATGTATATGAGAGTTAGGTGTTATGTGAGCCTACAATGTCACCAAATAACAGCTTCTGGGTGTGGGAAAGATGCAGCCAGCAATACCAAACTCCCTAACTATTACTGTCTATGGAGAAGAAAATGCTATCTAACTAAGAGCAGTCTGTACAGTACAGAGAGTGAGCTGAAAATGGCGTTCACAAGGCAATACAGTGACATATATATATAACATGGTCATGTGATTTTGAGCCCTACACCTCAGCGATGACGTCTTTGACACGTCCCTGTGCTCTGCACTGATTGGATGGCCGGCAAAAGTGCAGAAAGGGATTGATGGCACCAAAAGTACATAAAGGTGATTGGATGTCCGCTATAAGTGCAGAAAGGTGATTGGATGCTGAAAATGAAACTGAAAATGGTGTGTCGAATGAGAACTAGAACTTTATTAGAACGAACAGTAAAATGTTCGGTTCGAGTTCTAAAAATTCGAGAAGTTCTACTAGAACGTAACGTTTCTAGAACAGTTCGATCAACACTAGTAAGGGGCCTGGAAATAATTGATGACTGCCCTGCATGGGGACAGGAGGGGATAGTGGGGGTGGCCTGCTACAAGACACTTCTGGTTGCAGGTTATGTCCCCCACAACCAAAAAGATTGGACGACTCAAATCCAATGACCTGTTGCTTTTGTCTCTCTGATATCTGTCTCTACTGCAGGGTCCATGGATCCCTATACTCATTAAATGGTCAGCAAGTTCCACCAAGTCAGCAGGTCCAGATGATATTTATCTAAGGTGTACAGCTATATTGGTCTGGTTCACAAACAGAATATCAGAAATATGGTGCACTGCTATATTTGTCAGAGTGCAGAAAATTTACAACGTTTCTACTAGTTTTAAATGCATAGGTATAATAATACTGCCATATAATCCCTGATATCATACAGTATATAAATGTTACTAATGCTATATAGTGCCCTCATATAACTGTTATACTGTATATCCCATACAATACTGCTACTTTCAGGATTCTTCTGAGAGTCCTATGATACTTATATAAAATAATACCGCCATATAATCCCTGATATCATACATTAACTAAATGTTAAGACTGCCATGTAGTGTCCTCATAAAACTGCTATATATATCCAATACAATACTGGCACTTTCAGAATGCTTCAGAGAGTCCAATGATACATAGATAAAATAATAATGCCATATAATACCTGATATCATACAGTATCTAAATGTTACTACTGCCATATAGTGCCCTCATGAAAGTGCTGCATGTTGCCCATACAATTACACTACTAAAAGTTTCAGAGATTTCTATGATTGCAGGTCCTGGTAAATTGCCCAGTTTGATACCCCCTTAAAAGTGACAGTAACAGACAGATCAGCGAAACAAAGAAACAGACTGCAAATACAAATTAATACAAATGAAGGAGGACAAACCCAACAGGGACAGGAAGATTCAGTTTTGCTTTTTGATGATGACCCCATTATTTATACTAAATTTTGTAGTCACTGTATACTCTACATATATTTGTAGTCTTTTTTCCCACGTCTTTATATTCATAAATATAGAGCCAGGACATGGGTGAATACTGACACATGGTGGTGCAGCAGACTTCATGCATGCAAATATATCCAGGAAAAATGCAACATCGTACTTACAGAAGTGTGAGACTGTGTGCACCGCCAGCAGAAAACATCCCACGAGCGCCACTTCCCAGACTGCGGTATAAAATCCTTACAGTCACAAACAGACGGTTCTGTGCTACTTATTGTTACAAAATAACTTTGAGGTTTTTAGTGGCTTCTACAAGAAGCAGAACAAACGCGAAAAACAAGACACAGAAATGTAAAACTATAACTTATAAATAGAGCATCGAACTGAAACAGTTACTGTAAAGGAAAGAACATGCTTATGTCTTCATATATGATGACCTACATAAAGGAGAAGTAACCAAACAGCATCACTGACCGATACAACATCAAGGATTTCTTTGATGTTAGCATGATTAGAGAAATACTGTAATACTGCCTCCTATGTATAACTACTATAATACTGCCCCCTATGTACAAGAATATAACTACTATAATACTGCCCCTATGTACAAGAATATAACTACTAAAATACTGCCCCTATGTACAAGAATATAACTACTATAATACTGCTCCTATGTACAAGAATATAACTACTATAATACTGCTCCTATGTACAAGAATATAACTACTATAATACTGTCCCCTATGTACAAGAATATAACTACTATAATACTGCTCCTATGTACAAGAATAGATACTATAAATACTGCCCCTATATACAAGAATATAGCTACTATAATACTGCTCCCTATATACAAGAATATAACTACTATAATACTGTCCCTTATGTACAAGAATATAACTGCTATAATACTGTTCCTATGTACAAGAATATAACTACTATAATACTGCTCCTTATGTACAAATAACTACTATAATACTGCCTCCTATGTACAGGTATATATCTAGTATACTGCCCCCTATGTACAAGAATATAACTACTATAATACTGCCCCCTATATACAAGAATATAACTATTATAATACTGCTTACCATGTACAAGAATATAACTACTATAATCCTGCCTCTATGTACAAGAACATAACTACTATAATACTGCCTATGTACAAGAATATAACTACTATAATACTGCCCCCTATGTACAAGAATATAACTACTATAATACTGCCCCTATGTACAAGAATATAACTACTATAATACTGCCCCCTATGTACAAGGATATAACTACTATAATACTGCTCCTATGTACAAGAATATAACTACTATAATACTGCCCCTATGTACAAGGATGTCAGTACTGTAATATACGTATAGGATGTATTCTTTATCTCCTGTACATTTAGTGCCAGGTAAGTCGTCAGCCGGTTGCTTCTCTTGTCTCGTGAACTCACCTGTATAGATGTTTCTTTTAGAGCTGTTCGCTATGAAGACAGCAATATAATAAGATTAGACACACTGCATTAGCAGACAGCATTATATATGTTTACATACATGGCTGGGAAGACTATAATACTCATCATACGCTAAGATTCAACGCTTAGTGGTCAATGATACTTTCCATTTGCATTCATATATTAGGTTACTAGACAGACTTACAGTAAATAGATTGTCTCTGCTGAGCACATGTGTCTATGAGAGGTTTAAATACATTGCATCTAAAATGTTCTCCTTTGGAGACACTACACAAAGATTCCATCCTAAGATCACATTTCGTTTCTTGCAACCATTTGATTCCTATATATATTATATCTCACCACATTCATAATCTTCTGCTTCGCTTATGGCTAAAAAAAGAAAAATATAATAACAATAAATTTGTTGTGAAAGATCTTTGCAAACAGAAAAATTAATGGTCTAGAACAGTGTTTCTCAACTCCAGTCCTCAGGACCCACCAACAGGCCAAGTTTTCAGGATTCCTCAGTATTGCACAGGTGATATAATTATTGTCAGTGCTTTCTGTGGGAGATCCTGAAAACGTAACCTGTTGGTGGGTCCTGAGGACTGGAGTTGAGAAACAATGCTCTAGAAGGTCATCGTACATGTAACAATGGGCGAGCTGTATGTACAGCCCTGTTTGCTCTATTTATAACCAGGTGCACTCCAATATCAGGCGCATTACAGAGTGCCCGCAGCTCTTTGTAATGTGCCTGAGATCGGGGGGCGGCTGGAGGCGTCACACTACAACCGAATGAAGCTGCACATTTATAGCTTCAGTGCGGCAAATCCAGGCGCATTACTGCTGGAACAGGGAGAGCACTTTACAAGTGGTTTACCTGAGTCTTTGTAGCTAGATAGCGCTATATCTATGACCCACAGTAGAACAGGTTCAGAGATTCAGGTGCATTCTACACTGCTAATGCGCACAGTAAAATTGACGCCTGGGCATCGAAAATCATACATGTCGCCCTATGTGTTTAAATCAAATCTGTTAGGACTTACATTGGAAAATCTGTATATTATAATATTGCCCCTATGCATCTATCATGGGACAACACTGAGGATCTGACCCTTTGATACAATGTAAAGTAGTCAGTGCCCGGCTTGTATCACAGGGCTATGTGGTGTCCTCAAAATAACTCAACACAGGCATCAATGTCTAAACCACTGGCAACAATAGTGAGTATGTCCCTAAGTGACAACAAAAGTGAGTACACCTCTAAGTGACAATAAACAAGTTATGCCCAATTTGCCATTTTCACTTCCAAGTGTCATATGACTCATTACTGCTACAAGGTCTCAGTTGTGAATGTAGGGCAAGTGTGTTATATTTGGTGTTATCGCTCTCACACTCTCTCATACTGGTCACTTGAAGTTCAACATGGGGTTTCATGGGAAAGAACTGGCTGAGCATCTGAAAATAAGAATCTTTGCTCCACATACAGATGGCCGAGGCTATAAGCAGATGCCAACTCCCTGACACTGAGCTGCAGCGCGAAGGCCAAGACCATACAGCGGTTTAACAAGACAGGTTCCACTCAGAATAGGCCTCGCCATGGTCGACCAAAGAATCTGAGTGCACGTGCCCAGTGTCATATACAGAGATGAGTGCTGCCAGCATTGCTGCAGAGGTTATAGTGGTGGGTGTCTATGCCTGTCAGTGCTCAGACCATACGCCACACACTGCATCACATTGGTCTGCATGGCTGTCATCCCAGAAGGAAGCCTCTTCTAAAGATGATGCACAAGAAAGACCGCAAATCATTTTGCTGAAGACAAGCAGACTAAGGGCATGGATTACTGGAACCATGTCCTGTGCTCTGATGGGACCAAGAGAAATTTATTTGGTTCTGATGGTGTCAGGCGTGTTTGGCGGCAACCAGGTGAGGAGGACAAAGACAAGTGTGTCTGCCTACAGTCAGGCATGGTGGTGGGGGTGTCATGGTTTGGGGCTCCATGAGTGCTGCCGGCTGTGGGGAGCTACAGTTCATTGAGGGAACCATGAAGGCCTCAGTATCACAATATCATAGAGTTATGTTTACAGTCATGGCTGGGAAGACTGTATTACTCATCATACACTAAGATTCAACGCTCAGTGGTCAATGTTACTTTCCATTTGCTTTGATATATTCGGTTACTATACAGACTTACAGTAGATAGATTGTCTCTGCTGAGCACATGTGTCTATGAGAGGTTTAAATACATTGCATCTAAAATGTTCTCCTTTGGAGACACTACACAAAGATTCCATCCCAAGGTCACATTTTGTTTTATCGGGACAGGCAACCATTTAATTCCTAAATATATTATATCTTACCAGGTGCATGAACTTCTGTTTCTCTTATGACTAAAAAAAGGAAAATATAATAACAATAAATTTTGTGTCAGAGATCTTTGCAAACAGGAAAATTCATGGTCTGGAAGGTCAACGTATATGTAACCATGGGCGACATGTCCTGTTCGCGTTATTTATAGCCAGGTGCACTCCAATATTAAGCGCATTACTGGGCGCCCGCAGCACTTTCTAATGCGACTTGAGATAGGGGGTGTGCTGGAGGCGTCGCACTACAACCCTACGAAGCTATAGATTTATAGCTTCAGTACGGCAAAACCAGGCGCATTACTACCTGAGCCAGAAGTGTCGCTTTGTAGCTAGAAAGCGCTAAATCTATGACCCGACAGGAGAACAGGTTCATAAATTCAGGCCCATTCTGCACTACTAATGCATGCAAAAAAATGGCGCCTCGGCACCAAAAATCATACATGTCGCCCTATATGTTTAAATCAAATCTGTTAGGACTTACATTGGAAAATCTGTATATTATAATATTATCCCTATGCACAAGAATATAACTACTATAATACTGCTCCCTATGCACAAGAATATAACTACTATAATACTGCCCCCTATGTACAAGAATATAACTACTATAATACTGCTCCTATGTACAAGAATATAACTACTATAATACTGCCCCCTATGCACAAGAATATAACTACTATAATACTGCCCCCTATGCACAAGAATATAACTACTATAATACTGCCCCTATGTACAAGAATATAACTACTATAATACTGCCCCCTATGTACAAGAATATAACTACTATAATACTGCTCCTATGTACAAGAATATAACTACTATAATACTGCCCCTATGCACAAGAATATAACTACTATAATACTGCCCCTATGCACAAGAATATAACTACTATAATACTGCCCCTATGCACAAGAATATAACTACTATAATACTGCTCCTAAGTAGAAGAATATAACTGCTATAATACTGCCTCTATGTACAAGAATATAACTACTATAATACTGCCCCTATGAACAAGAATATAACTACTATAATACTGCCCCTATGTAACAAGAATAAAAAAACAATAATTCTGCCTCTATGTACAAGAATAAATACAAATTAATACGCCCTTTATACAAGAATATAATTTACAAATAATACTGACCCCTATGTACAAAAATTTATAACAAACTAAATTTCTGCCCCCTATTAAAAGAATATAACTACTTTTAAAACTGCCTCCCAAATGTACAAGAATATAATTATAAATACTCCCCCCCCCTATGTTCGGGGAAAATAACTGCTAAAATTTACTTGCCCCCATGTACAAGAATATAAAAACTATTTTTACGGGCCCCAATGTACAAGAATAAAAACTATATAATACTTTCCCTATTTTAAAAAAAATTTAAAAATACTAAAAATATTCTCCAAATGTACAAGAATTTTTCTATATAAAATACCCCCCCTTTTGTACAAAATATAACTCTTTTAATTTCTACCCCCTATGTACAAGAAAAATAACTACTAAAAGCCCCGCCTCCTATGTACGAATAAAAATACAAAATTTTTTATACAAAAATAATTTTTTTTTGGGCAATTTAAAAGGTGGCAATCCCTCAAAAATTTATCCCAAAAATTGAGCCTAAGGGGGGCCAGGGGAAAAGGGACTTTCCCTTTTTTTTGTAAGTTGCTACACTTTTTTTGCATCCCTTTTTTATTTACCATGTTTGCTTTACTATAACCTTGCAGCCATCGCCTCCAAAATTTTAAACCCCCCTATCTTGCCCTAAGCCCAAGTTTTTTCAAACTAAACTCCTCTCTCCTTCCCTAAACCAAAGAACTCATCCCAAACGCTTTTTTTCCCCTTCTTAAAACCCCCCCCAAACCTCCACTCACATTTTAAATGCAAAAACCCGCCGCTCAAAATTCTTCACTGCCCCCATCGCTGTCTTTTTTCATTCCCCTGCTTCTCGCTGCGGGGAATCTCTCCCAACCCCCGGGGCCCCCACCTTCCTTTACGCTCATCCCACCTCCTCCTCGCCCCCCCAAAAGAAACCCGGCAACCCCTCTTGCCATTCGCTGTTCCCTTTTTTCCCCTCCCCCTTTTTAAAGTGTGCTCTAGGGGAACCCCCCGACCCTTTCGCAAAAAAACTAAACTGAGTTCATGCCTTTTTTTCTCCAACTCCCCCCTCAACCTGCTGGCCCTCACAAAAAACATGGCCCAGCAATCTGCCCCAAACCGCTTTCCCTTGCCGTTTTCCTCACCTTTGGTGGGCTACTTTTTCACCCACCCCCCCCAGACCGAGAAGGGGGCCAGGGGGGGGGTTTTGGGGCATACTTTCTCCTCCAAAACTGAATTTTATCAGGTCCTTCCTCCGGGCACCCTCCCCTTTTCCCCCTCCTTTGAGGGCCCCACACCCCAGACTCTTTCAGCCATTTTCCATCGGGGTCGCAGTTGCCTACAGACCCCCCCTCTCCCCCCAAAGTTTTGGATCTTTTTGGGCCCCCGCCGGGGCTCCCACCCCTTCCTCTCTTTGAAAGCCCACTCTCATCATGGGGTTTTAAAAAATCCCCATTGAGGACCCCATGTCCCCCTTTTCTCCCCAAACAGTTTCTTTCTTAACCTTTTCCCCTCAGGGCCCTGCATTTTAAATAAACCCCCCCAAAACCCACAAGGAGGGGAAATCTCGGGAAACTGGTCTTCGTCACCCTTCCCTCAATTTTTTTAATTTTCACAAATTCCCCTTTTTGCTCCCCCCTTGACCAAAATTTTAAATTCTCCTTCATTATCATAATTCTAAAGCCTTTTCTGGAAAAACCCCTCCCCAATTATCCATACAAAAATTACCCCGTCCATTAAAAATCAGGAACCCCACAGACCCCAATACAGTCCTATTTGCCCCCAAAACTCCTCCCTTCCTGCCAGACCAGGTGTAAAAATTTTTACAATGAAACTCTCAAAAACCCCCCGGGGACTTTGTTGGCACCACTCCAAAACCCGACCCCCAGAGTCAGACGGCCCCGAAAGCTTGGGGCCCCCCACACCTCGGGAATCGTTTTCCCCCCCCCTTTCCAGTTTTTGTTTCCTGTTTTCGGACGTGTGGAAAAGTAAAAAGCCCCCCCTGCAGATTTTCGCCCCCAAAAAATTCATGTCAGGATTATCCCCATTCCTTTTTCACGGGCCCCAAAAACAAAAATTTTTCACCCCCTATCTCCACATACACAAAAACCCCAAAAAACGCCCCCCCCCTTTTGACCCCTTCCACTCCCCCAAAGGGGCCCTAAAGCCCAGGCTCCGGGTTCAAGACCTCGGGCCCTAAAGGGGCCCGGGCCCCACCACTTTAAAGAAAAAATTTAAAAATTTTCCCCCTTAAAAAAAAAACTCAGCCCCCAAATTTAAAAACCCACCCTTTTTCCCTCCAAAGCACGTTCCTTTTTAATCTACCCCGCAGCCCTTGCCCCCGCCGACAGAGGAAGAAAGTGCCCCAGGCTTCTCCTGTTGCTCGTCCCCCCCAACCGGGCTCTATTTAAACCCCGTTCCAAACCCCCCCTCGCCCCAGTCTTATTTTTCCAGCTGTCCCCTCTCCCCTTTTACGGGCTATTCTGAAAACCTCTCTCTCCCAATTGGGATTTTCCATTTTCCCTTTCCCAAACCGCCATCAAAACCCCTTTTTAACAAAAAAAAACCCTCTCGGGGACCCGTCCTGTGCTGTTTAAGCTACCGACCACCCTTTTTAACCCTTTCCCCTTTTCACTCCTAAACCCTGGAACGCTTGGTTTTACTTCCCCCCCTTAACCCGGGGCTATCTCTCTGCAAAACTCCCCTTCTTTGACCCGCTGCAATCGGGGTTTCCGCACCCTACACCCCAGGAAATTTGCCTTATTTTAAAAGTCTAAAAATGCCCTTCCTAACACAAAATCTCGGGGGTAACACTCATTTTTTGCTTCCCCTTGGCCCTCTCTGCAGATTTGACACTGGGGATAACCCCCAACTTCCCCCTAAAGGCCAATGCCAGCACCGGGGCCTCCGGGAACACCGCTTTTTCGTGGGTTCTCGCCTCCTCTCAAAACCCGCTCCTTCATTTTCCCTCGTTTTAGGTTTTCCCACCTCCCCCCCTTTTCCCTTTCTTGATTGGTCGGGGTTCCCTCGGGGATCAGTTCTGGGTCCCCCCTCCTTTTTTTCATTTTTACACACCCCCCCCATTGGACAAAACCATCAGTAGATTTGGGCTTCCAGAAACCATCTCTATGGGTTTACACCCAATTATTCACCTCCCCCCTTTTGAATCACTCCACCTTGTTTACAAAACACCAGGACTGTCTGTCCGCGTCTCGACATAAAATTCCTTTTCTCCATCTGAAACAAAAACCCCCCCTAAAGAATTTTTTCCTTGGGGGGCCCTTTCCGCCATTTTACAAACCCAAAACCCCCCCCCCCCCCCTCCCTTTTTTCGGGTTTCGTATGGGGGAAACCCCCCCAATTTCCCTAGGCAGCGGGCCCGCGCTAGGGGTTTTTTTTGGAAATTTCTGATCTGACCTTCTCCCCATAAAACCAATCCCTTTCCCTTTTCACCGCACCTCAAGTTTTCTCCAAAATCCTTCCTTTTTCTCACTTTTGGAAACGACCAAATTTCCTTTTAACTGCTTTTTATTCTTTTTTCCGGTCTTGTTTTACGGGCAAACCCTTTGCTTTGGGCCCCCCCTCTCTCCCCAAAACTCTCCCCCTCCCCAAAACGGGCCCCAGAATGCAGCCCGGGTTTTTGTCTTTCCCTACCACCGCTAAAATGAGGGCCTCCAAACCCTGTGTCAGCGTGCACTGGTTCCCCCCAAACCATACAGGATACGTATAAATCAGAACCCCCTTACCCTTTAAACCCTTCCCACAGCGCTGCTCCTCCCAAAACCATCCCCTTTCCCTTTTTTCCTCTGTCAAAACACCCCCTCCCCCGTGCTCTCCCCCTTCTGTGATAAATATCGGGACTACTTTCCAAATCATCCGAACCTCCCATGCCCCCAAAAAAGTTTTTCACACGTGCTGGAAACCAATTTTTGGGAATGGCAAACCCGGGGGGCCGATGGGGCCCCCAATTCACAACCCACAGTTTTAAGGGGGCCCCCGGGAAAAAACATTTTTCCCCGGTCTGGCCCAAAAGATCCCAAAAAATTGCTATCCCCACACATCTGCCCACTCCCTGCACTTGGGCACTCACAGGCCCTTATCTGTATTTTAATGTACAGTCTGGGGGGCTGGTTCATCCTTTTTTTCTGAAAACCCAACCCCCTTATTTATGAAACGGGGGCCGGGCCCCCTTTGAAAAACTTGGCATTTTTTACCGTTTTTTTAACCCAAACACCTAAAGTTTGTAACTCCACGAGCGGGGCCCTAAACACCTTGGTTCTAAACCCTGTAAGTACTTTTAATGTGTAATGACTGAATGTTTACCCCTTGAATTTGTAAAGTGCTGGGGGAATATGTGGCGCTATAAAAATTAAAGATTATTATTATTAAAAATTATTATTATTACTATAACACTGCCCTATTTTACAAGACTATAATTTACTAAAAATACGCTCCTATGTACAAAGAATATAATAAAAATACTGCCCCCTATTTACAAAATATAAAAAACTTTTAAATTATTCCCTTTTGTACAAGAATATAACAACTAAAATTTACTGCTCCAAAGTCCCAAAAAATTAAAAACTCTATAATACTCCCTATGTAAAATTTTATAACAAACAAAAAATACTGCCCCCTTTTTTAAAAAAGAATATAACTACTAAAAAAAAACTTGCCCCTATGTAAAAGAAAATAAGTATTTTAAAAATATTGCCCCCTATGTAAAAAGAATATAACTACTATAATATCCCCCCAAAGTACAAGAATATAACTACTATAATACTCCCCCCTATGAAAAAAGAATAAAAACTACTTAATACTGCCCCTATGAAAAAGAATATAATACCAAAATACTGCCCCCCAATGTAAAAGTAAAGCAAAAAACCCTTCGGGGGAAAAACACTGAGGATTGACACTCAAAATAACTAAAACAGACATCGGTTTAAAAACCACTGGAAAACCAAAAGTGAGTAAAACCCCCCTGAGTGAAAAAAAAGTGAGTACCACCCCAAAATTTGACAAAAAAAAAGTGGGGTAAAACCCCAAATTTAAAATAGACAATTTATCCCCAAATTTTTCCCCCTTTTTTTTGCCCCCCTTTGGGCCCTTTTGTAACCATTAGTTTTTACAAGGTCTCGGGTGTAAAAGGGGGCGGGTTTGTTTTATTTTCCCAGTTTTAAAATGCTCCCCACACTCTCTCAAAACTGGTCACGGGGGGGGTTTAACATTGCTCCTCTTTGGAAAAGAACGTCTGGGGATCTGAGAAAAAGAATTGTTGCCTAAAAAGGGAGGCCGGGGTAAAAAAAGATGCCAACCCCTGAACTGAGCTGCAGCGCGGGGGCCCAAAACCCCTACAGGGTTTAAAAAGGACGGTTCCATCAGAACGACCTCACCTGCGACCAAAGAAGTTTGGTTGACTTTGCCAGACATATCCGCATTGTGCAAGGTTACAGGGGTGAAGGGTCAGCCTGTCAGTGCTCAGACCATATGCCACACACAGCATCAAATTGGTCTGCATTGCTGTCATCATAGAAGGAAGCCTCTTCTAAATTTGATGAAAAGAAAGTATGATGAAGACAAGCAGACCAAGGACATGGATTACCAGAACCATGTCCTGTGCTCTGATGAGACCAAGATAAACTTATTTGGTTCAGATGGTGTCAGGCGTGTGTGGCGGCAACCAGGTGAGGAGTACAAAGACAAGTGTGTCTGCCTACAGTCAAACAGCTCCAAGACCACCACTGCCTTGCTAAAGAGAATGAGGGTTAAGGTCTGGACTGGCCCAGCGCCTCCAGACCTAAAACCCTAGGACATTGTGGGCCTCCCAAAGAGAAAGGGGGGGTCAAGACTCTACCATCCACCGTTTGTCCCCAAGGGTTATACTTGATGTCTTGTGATTATTTTTAGGGACCCCAAATTTTCCCCCGTGATAAAGGGGCACGATACTTTTTATTGTACCTTAAGGGTGTCCCACTTTGGGGTGCCCCATTTTTTTCCCCTAGACATTGATGCTGTGAGTTTTCCCTGTGATACAAGCCGGGGAAGATACTTTACTTTAAAACACTTAGGGGGGTTTCCCATTTAGGGGGGTCCTACTTTTGTCCACTAGACTGATCTGGAGTTCTCCCGTGATACAAGCGGGGAATGATACTTTACATTGTATCACTTAGGGGTATCCTCATTTGGGGTTTGGCCTCCTTTTTCGGGGCCTTTGGGGTTCCCATTTTTGTCCCTAGCCTTGATGCTGCGAGTTCTTCGCTGTGATACAAGCCGGGCACTGACTACTTACATTGTATCAGGGTCAGATCCTCAGTGTCGTCCCAGGAAAAGATAGAAGACAATATTTACACAAATGTGAGGGGTGTACTTACTTTTGTGAGATACCTGTATATAAGGTGAGGGGTGTACTTATTTTTGTGAGATACTGTATCTACTATAACACGGCTTGGAGAATGCACATTATTTCCAGCACTTCTTTGTTTTCTCGTAGTAACCTGGAGCCATTTGTCTTACTGTAACAATTCGGGGTGGTCACTCACCTGCTCCAGACCCTCCGGACCCTTCATTGTCAGTATCATCAGTTGTCTCGTCTTCGGGGTCTTCCTTCTGATCGTCCAGTGTAACTATATGGGCAAATTTCGGGATATTTTTAAATGTTTAGTCGCTTCCTCTGCCCCAAAAATATGTATGTAAAGAAGAGAGGAAGGAGAAGCTGCGGCTGAAAGAGGGAGGAGGAGACGTTGCGTTACATCTTCTTTGCCTTAGTCCTCAAGGACATGAATTGGCAAAAGTGTTCATTATCATAAATTATAGGTTTAGATACACCTGGTGAAGCACACAACATCCCACATGATGGGTTTAGATACACCTGGTGCAGCACACAGTATCCCACAATCGGCTTAATACACCTGGCCCAGTAGTCAGTGTCACATATGATGGGTTTAGATACACCTGATGCAGCACACAGTATCCCACAATCGGCTTAGATACACCTGGCCCAGTAGTCAGTGTCACATATGATCGGTTTAGATACACCTGGTGAAGCATACAGTATCACACAATCAGCTTAGATACACCTGGCCCAGTAGTCAGTGTCACACGTGAAGGATTTAGATACACCTGGTGCAGCATACGGTATCACAAATCGGCTTAGATACACTTGGCCCAGTAGTCAGTGTCACACGTGATGGATTTAGAGACACCTGGTGCAGCATATAGTATGTTCCAATTGGCTTAGATACACCTGGTCCAGTATTCAGTGTAACACACGGTGGGTTTAGATCAACTTGGTGCAGTATACAGTATAACACAATTGGCTTAGATACACCTGACCCAGTAGTCAGTGTAACACACGGTGAGTTTATATATACCTGGTGCAGCATACGGTATATCACAATCGGCTTAGATACACCTGGTCCAGTGGTCAGTGTAACACATGCTGGGCATAGCTACAGCGGCTCAGCCTTGGATCTGGTCTCCTCCACCCATCTAGTACATGACATAGTAATGCCACTTACCGATCGACACTGGGACTATCATGAGCAGGAGAATCAGGGAGAGCTTCATCCTGAAGACACAAATCATAAGTGAAGTCAGTGAAGCTCCGATAGAAAACATAAGGATGATAGTGTCAGGAGGCTGCAGCGAGCCCCTGACCACAGCTTCACACTTTGCTTAATACCTAGAAGTGTATATCTATATCTCCTCTTCGGTCCGGCTATGCCTGGTTATGGTGTCAGGTCTATGACTACTGTGGGGTCTCTGCGACCATCTACTTGTGATATCAGGAACTAAACCCACCATCACTTATAAAGCAATTATGGAGTTGTCCTTTAAGCAGTTTGCATGGGGCGAGTGTGACCTTCAGTTGCGCTGTCATTAATATAAAGCTAACAATATAATAAATGAAGTAAGTGAAGCACTAATAGAAAACCTATGGATGTCTGTGTACAACAGGATAGTGTCAGGAGGCTGCAGCGAGCCTCTGACCACAGCTTATACTTTTCTTAATACCTACAAGTCACCTATCGCTCTGCATGTAGCTCTTGGTCCAGCTATGTTAGTCTACTGTGTGGACTCTGCCACCATCTACTTGTGATATCAGGACCTAATGTTAAACCCACCATCACACATATAGCAATTATGGAGTTGTCCTTTAAGCAGTTTGCATGGGGCGAGTGTGATCTTCAGTTTCACTGTCATTAACATAAAGCTAATAATATAAGTGAAGTAAATGAAGCACTGATAGAAAACATGGATGTCTGCGTAGAGGCTGATAGTGTCAGGAGGCTGCAGCGAGCCTCTGACCACAGCTTCATGTTTTATTAATATGTAAAGGAGGCCACATACACATCCATATACCTTGGTCCAGGCATTGATCAGATATGTTTGGTTTTTGTACCAGGTCCATGACTACTGTGGGGTATTTGTGACCATCTACTTGTGATATCAGGACCTAATGTTAAACCCACCATCACTTCTAAAGCAATTATGGAGTTGTCCTTTAAGCAGTTTGCATGGGGTGAGTGTGATCCGCAGTTGCGCTGTCATTAACATAAAGCTAATCATATAATAAGTGAAGTAAATGAAGCACTGATAGAAAACCTATGGATGTCTGCGTAGAGGCTGATAGTGTCAGGAGGCTGCAGCGAGCCTCTGACCACAGCTTCACTAATCATATAATAAGTGAAGTCAGTGAAGCACTGATAGGAAACATATAGAGGTCTGTGAATATGATTATAGTGTCAGGAGGCTGCAGCGAGCCTCTGACCACAGGTTCACACTTTTTTTTAATACCTAGAAGAAGTCACCTATATCTCTACATCTGCCTCTTGGTCCGGCTATGCCTGGTCTTGGTGTCAGGTCCGTGACTACTGTGGGGTCTCTGCAACCATCTATTATGATATCAGGACCTAATATTAAACCCACCATCAATCATAAAGCAATTATGGAGTTGTCCTTTAAGCAGTTTGCATGGGGTGAGTGTGATCTTTAGTTGGGCTGTCACTTATACGAAGCTGTGATAAACACTCTGAGGTTCTGCAGCAGCTCCGGCACAGTCTGCACCCCCCAGCAGAGCCGCCTGCCCCTGCCGCCCCTCCCTGCTTGCCCCCTGAGGTGAGGATTCGGAGGAGACTTACTTGTGTCTTCAGCAGGGACTCCTCGTCTGCGCTCTCTCTGTATATTCTTAGAATATGAACACGTTCGGGCGTCTGCGGTCTGAGAAGCAGCCACTTCCTGAAAGAATCAAGACATCAGCAGAAGACATGAATAAAAGTCTGACGACCAGCGGAGGCGGCGGCGGAGCCCCGACGGGCCGTCCGCCGCTGGTGAGGAAGGATGAAGATTGCAACTCATGCACCTGGAGTGTAAACCTGCAACATCTCCAGGATCTCTGCTTGCTGTCAGTAAATGGGAATAGGATCGCACCAAGGGACAACTGCTCCCACAGAGCAAGCTCTGCCCCTGCTGCACAGGACCAGGACAAGTATCTGGCTACTACAGTCACTGACAGCAGGCAGAGATCCGCTCACAACACTGCTGAGAGACAAGAGCTGGGCTATAGGGGAATCAGCCTGCATCTGTGGGAGCAGGACAGATAGGCCAGTGCTTCCATTCACTGACAGCAGGCAGAGATCTGCCTGCACCACTGTAGACAGGAGAGAGCTATAGTCACATTCAGGCGCTGTTTGCACCTCATAGATAGAGAGTGGGGAGTGGAGGGAATGACAGTATTTAAAGGGAGTGGGTGTGGCTTATAGGGAATGGGTGTGGCTTATAGGGAATGGAATGGGATTTAGAGGGAATGGTGTGTGGCTTATAGGGAATGGAATGGGATTTAGAGGGAATGGTGTGTGGCTTATAGGGAATGGAATGGGATTTAGAGGGAATGGTGTGTGGCTTATAGGGAATGGAATGGGATTTAGAGGGAATGGTGTGTGGCTTATATAGGACAGGTGTGGCTTACAGGGGATGGGTGTGGCTTATAGGGAATAGAATGTGGTTTAGAGGGAATGGGGTGTGGCTACTGAGAAATGGGTGTGGCTTATATGAAATGGGTGTGGTTTGTAGGAAATGGGTGTGGCTTGTAGGGAATTGAATGTGGTTTAAAGGGAATGGGGTGTGGCTACTGGAAAATGGGTGTGGCCTATATGAAATGGATGTGGCTTTTATGAAATGGGTTTGGTCTATAGGAAATGGATGTGGCTTATATGAAATGGGTGTGGCTACTAGTAAATGGGTGTGACTTATAGGAAATGGGTGTGACTTATAGGGAGTGGAATGTGACTTGGAGGGAATTAAATCTGGTTTACAGGGAATAGGGTGTGGATTAGAGGGGTTGCTTGTGGGATAGAGGGAATGAGTGTGGTTTAGTGGAAATGGGTGGAGCTTAAAGAGAATCAACACTGCCTACAGGGGAATTGGGTGTGGCTTAGAGGGGATGCATGTGGTATAGAGGGAATGGGGGTGGCTTAGAGGAATGAGGTGTAACTCAGCGAGAATGAGGTATGGCTTAGAGGGAATAGGGTGTGGTTTAATTTGAAGCAATACTGCTTATAGGGAATGAGGTGTGGCTTAGAGGAGATGGGTGTGGCTTAGAGGGAATGGGGTATTGCTTAGAAGAAATGGGGCTTATAATGAATAGTGTGTGGCTTAAGGAGAATAGGGTGTGATTTAAAAAGAACGGGTATGATTTACAGGGAATGGTATGTGGTTTAGAGGAAGTGGGTCTGACTAATAGGAAATGGGTGTGGCTTATATGCATGGGTGTGTCTTATAGGGAAAGGAATGTGACTTGGAGGTCATTAATTCTGCTTTACAGAGAATGGGGTGTGGCTTGATGCATGTGGTTGTGAGGGGATGCATGTGGTATAGAGGCACTGGGTGTGGCTTATATGAAATGGGTGTGGCTTAGAGAGAATACATGTGATATAGAGAGATTGTGTGTAGTTTAGAGGGAGCAGAGTGTGAATTAGATAAAATGGGTGTGGCTCATATGGAATAGGGTGTGGCTTATAAGTGATGGGTGTTGCTTAGAGGGATCAGCGTGTGGATTAGATAAAATGGGTGTGGCTCATATGGAATGGGGTGTGGCTTAGAGGTGATGGGTGTGGTTTAGAGATAATCAATGCTGATTTTAGGGAATGGTGTGTGGCTTAGAGGGAATGTGATATGGCTTTAAGACAAGCAGCAAATCTTTATGAGGCTTAGAGGGAATGGGGCTTAGAATGAATAGGGTGTGGCTTATGGAGAATAGGGTATGGTTTAAAAGCACTGGGTGTGGCCTATAGGGAATATGATAGGGCTTTGAGACAAGCAGCATAACCTTAAATGCCAAACGTTGGTGAATCTTTTTTGGTTGAGTCACCAATAGTGTGATGTGATACCAAAGTGTCCGTCCGGGCAGACGGCGAGTTTGGTGCATCTTCGGCCTCCACTGTCTGAATAGTGGCCAGGCTTCCTGACTCTGTGCCGCTCGCCTCATTCGGGCAGCAGCTCTCAGTTACTTTTGCTACAAGAGCTAATACTTCTCTGAGGCGACAGGAAGCGCAGTGTGGTTTCTCTATAGATGTGGAGCAGAGAACTGCTGACTACAGGCGAAGACGTCAGCACAGAGCACTACAGCCCCCATCGGATGTGTGAGGACGATGGGGGTGCAGGGACATACAGCCTATTCAAATAGTACAAATGCGAGATCAAGGGGCCAAAACCAATGGTCAGGCTCTATTCATGGGCGGCGAGACCCTTCTTTCCTGATAGAGCTGCTGCTGGTGGGCGGCAGAACCTGCTGGGAGTTATAGTTCCGCAACCACCGAGAGCCACAGGCGGAGATCACCGCAGACAACGCGTCAGAGTCTTGACCTTACAGAGTCCAGCGACCAATGATAAACTGCAGCCGAGGAAACGGTTTTATAGCAACTACAAAATGTTATAGAGAAGTCAAAGGAGCCCTGAAAATATATGGGCCCCTAGGACCGGGCAAAATGCTGTCTGCATGGGAGTAGATGAGGGTGATAGTCTACGGCCGGGGTTCAGCCCAACATCCCTGAAGGTCCAAAGCAGAGAAGAGACCCAACCGCACCCGAGGATTCTCTAATTAACACAAGTCCAAGCCCAGGAGTGGGATGAGTTTGCCATTGGATGGCGCTATATGCCTTATTTGCCTGGGGCACCAGAAGACCTTGTCCCAGTCCTGTCCAAGACCACTCTAGTTTATCCAAAGGAGAAGTCATCACTGCTGGAGCAACCTTACAGCAGTCGTTTCAGTATACGATGCTGTCCCCAAGGAGAGATAGTCCCTTTTCTGAGCCACTCATTGCCTCCCACCCAGCCAGCCAGTATCACTCTGCTCTGCACTGATGAGGGGCAAAACCCCAAACTGGCTGTTGTATGCAGATGAGTGATACTACCTTGGCTAATATCCCTTTTGCTTTTCTGGGGTAGAAGGCAAATTGGAAGATTTGTTACATCCAATAGAGGGCGCTTGAGCTTCTAAGCTCCTTTCCCATAATGCCTTGTGGTATTCAGATGCTTAGTAGAGGACAAAAAGGCAATTCAAAACTCTACACACCTATACGGTGCTCTCCCCAAGGAGAGATATTCCCCTTTCTTAGCCACTCATTGCCTCCCAGCCAGCCAGTCAGTACATTCTGATGAGGGGCAAAACCCCGAAACAGCTGCTACAAACCTATATGGTGCTCTGCCCAAGGAGGGATATTCTCTTTTCTGTGTAAAATCATAGTCACCCCGATTGTAACGTCATCGTATTTCTCAGTGCGTAACCTGCAGCTTTAAAAAGAAAAAGTGACCCAGAGATAGAACGCATACCAGGGAAAAGCTTGTGTTGAAAGTACGCGCTTCCAAGCTTGCTAATGAATGGCTGCTGCGGCGCGTACCTGTGCGCGCCATAATACGCTGTGTGAACCTGCACGGTATAAGGCTTGGTTCACATCTCCATTGCAGGTTCCATTCAGACGCCTGGAGATCAGTTACACAGCAGACACCCACAGGGCCCGGCCGATCCTATTACAACAGGGCCATGGGGGCTTCTGTAATTTAGCGCGGGGGGGGGGGAAAGTTGTCATTTGGAGGTGCTGGGGTTCTGTCATTTAGGAGGAGGGGGGCGTGTTCTGTCATTTAGGAGGTGGGGGGCGTGTTCTGTCATTTAGGAGGTGGGGGCGGGTTCTGTCATTTAGGAGGAGGGGGGGTTCTGTCATTTAGGAGTGGGGGCGGGTTCTGTCATTTAGGAGGTGGGGGGGGGGGGATTAGGTCATTTAGGAGGTGGGGGCGGGTTCTGTCATTTAGGAGGAGGGGGCGGGTTCTGTCATTTAGGAGGAGGAGGGGGGGGTTCTGTCATTTAGGAGGGGGGCGTGTTCTGTCATTTAGGAGGAGGGGGGGTTCTGTCATTTAGGAGGAGGAGGGGGGGGGTGTGTCATTTAGGAGGAGGGGAGGGAAGCTCAGCTTGCGGTGCTATTTTTTTCCATCACTCACAATGGAACATGTGATGGAGGCTCCAAAACGGGACCTGTGGGAAATATGTGAACCGGACCTTATCCAGGAGACCCCTGATCAGGGATGAGACAAAGGACTCGTATCTCCTGCAACTTTACTGTTCAGTTATCAGATCTCAGCTGCAACTATCAAACCTGGGTTATCAAATTAGGCAAGATGCACACAGCACAGGAATACCGTTGGGTTTTCAGCAGATTTCTTATCTTGAATCCGCTGGAAATCTTCCAGTGCCCGGTGCTGAAGCTACAAAAAAAAAAAAAAACACTGCTCTGTAGTCCACACAGCACATATTTTTATTTTTTTTAATGGTTAAGAATTTTCTTTTTTTTTTTTTTTAGTGGCACTTTAAAAATCTGACAGAATATGTAAAATATATTCTACTCAGATTTGCCATCGGTCCTGATACATTGAATGGACGGGGCCAAAGGCAAATCAAAAGACTGGCAGGGGGTTTTTTGCAAAACCACGGCCCAGCAACATCAAACACCATCGTGTTCTGGACAGCAGTGACATTTGTTCTGTAGATTTAGCTTTAGGCTATGTTCACACGGCTTATTTCGGGACGTATTTACGGACGTAAATACGTCCGTAAATACGTCCCGAAATACGTTTCAAATAACGAACAATTAGATTAGCATTGATTCCAATGTAAAATACGCCTCATTATTCACACGAGGCGTATTTTTGCGACGTATTTGCGGGTGTAAATACGTCCATAAATACGATCGTAAAATTAAGTCCCCTGTCACTTATTGAGGCGTATTTCGCAACGTAAATCCCCATAGTAAGGAATGGGGAATGTATTTACGACGCAAAATACGTGCCACACTTTGTGACACGAATTTGAAACGTATTTCAGGACGTATTTGCGGACGTAAATACATCCGTAAATACGCCCCGAAATAAGCCGTGTGAACATAGCCTTACAGGGGCGTAACTTCAAGCTCTTGGGCCCTAATGCAAAAAAACAAAATGGGGCCCCCAGTTACAATGCGCCATTTGTAATACTGGTGTCTTCTTATGTGGCAGAAAGGCTTCTGGGCCCCCTCAGGCTGCAGGGCCTGGTAGCGACTGCTACCTCTGAACCCCCTGTAGTTACGCCCCTGTTTACAGTAGATTTTCCCGTCACGACCCACAGCAGCCCTGTGCACCCGGAGACTTTCAGAACTTATTTCCTCATCTTTACAAGGGGCTGCTCCAGCAGGAAGCAGATCATAGATTCCAAGTGTGATTGCAAGTCTCGTGATGCCAGAGAGCAGCCGCAAAAGGAGGGAGAACAGGGTGTGACGCCCCAATGGCGAGATCTAGATCTAGTTACTAGGTGGGAACGCGAACCGTTGGTGGAGCAGAGCAGCAGGGACGTCTCAGCACCACGGTGCAGGCTCCTCCGAGCCCTGGAAGAAAAAAAAAAATGGGCTTATTAAGGAAGTGTGTTCCTGCAACAACGTGCTGGTTTGTAATCAGGGCAGATATAGCAGGCTGCAGAGGAGGGGGGGGGGGGACCTAACCCATCAATAAACTTGCCAATAAGGTCTTGGACAGTGCTTAGACCATACAGTTGGAAGAGGCCCCCCTCTACTATACATGAGTAGCTGACTGAAGGGGGCGTTGTGAGCCTTCTCCAATGCAAAAATATGAACAGGCAGCGTGACCTCAGGTGCAACTGTATATAATACCACCCCTGACCCACCAGCCTGGCACAGCCAAGGCTTATGCCTCCCCCCCAAGAGGGAACAAATGCAAAGGGAGAGCCAGCTCCGGGTCCAGACAAGTGTGTTCAGACATAGGTGGGGAAAGGGGGTGGGTGGGGGGGGGGGGGGGGGGGGGGTGGGTGGGGGGAAGAAAAATAAATATAAAATCACTTAGTTGTATTGAGTAGGGATCGTAAAGATGAGTTGATCACCATAATCTGGCTTTTCATCTATTATCAGCCTGAGAGCTGTCACACTTACAGAGCTGTGCATTATGTTGAAGAGGTTCTCACCACGCTGTCTACGACAGAAACCAATGAAGATTGCCAAATACAGCGCTGTGCCGATTTTGCTTCCATTCAGAATTAGATCAATTTTCTCCTGCTTGTGCACATAAGCTTCCCTAGGCATTGACCCATCTCTCTGCTCTAGCGGTGGCCAAGAGTAAGACATCACTCCCTGCTGTGTCTTAGCAGCACCGGAGTTTGTTTTTTTTATGTTTCTTATTGTCAAACACTAACCCTTTAGAGCTCTGTAGCCTTGCATGCTGGTTTAGACCCTTACTAATCTCCCTGTAACAGGCTCAGCTAGTAATCGCAGAGCTAAAATGTCAGTCACTGCTGTTGAACCAGCCACAGTCTGAAGCTGTGGAACTGCCTACAGCCTGAGGAAGCAGGAAGATATTGCTATAGAACCACCCACAGCCTGACCAGGAAGAAGGGAGCCTGAAGCTATAGAACCACCCACAGGCTGCACCTGAAGCTGTAGAATTGCCCACAGCCGGAAGAAGCAGGAACTTGAAGCTGTAGAACTGCTTGAAGAAGGGAGCCTGAAGCAGGCTGTAAACCATGTGAGAACACCCTTTAACGTAGCCATATGGGTGTCCATAGACTTGAGCCGTTTCAGTTTCAAACCCAGGGGTGAGTCTCTCCTCACTGAAGAGTTGACACATAATTTGTGTTACCAGTGGAAGGGAGAGGACGTCAGCTTTGCAAACCTCCTGCTTCTGGCTGCAGAGCTGTCAGCTCCCTCTCAGGCTGCACAAGCTCCTTGTAACCAGTACCTCTGCATTGGTGTAAGCAGTTAGACACACAGCCTGAACTGATGAAACAAGTGAGAGGAATGCACTATGCTCCCCCCTCAAGCAGGATGTAGAGCAAACTGTATAAGGCTGTGTTATATGAGGGGAGAGTGAATCTAGCAGTTAGGTACTCAGTAATTGCCCAGATCCTCTACATAGAACTATTACTGGAGAACCGTCACTTTGAGAGGAGCTGAGACAGCCTTCATTATACACACACAGCCATCTCATTTCTCACAGCTCAGAGGGGAGTAAACACAGAATGCAGGCAGCCAATCACAGCACAGGGAGCGTTTCCCAATAGGCTGAATGACATTTCAGGCAGCCTATCACAGAAAAGGGGGCATGTCCTGTCCAGCTGCTGCAGAAATAGCTATAGATGCACAGTTTAGCCCGATCTGCTATACTAAGTGACTTGGGTAATGCAAACCAATTACAAAAGTGCTTATTTTTACTGTCCCCATTATTAGAGACATGATCGATGTAGCGAGAAAACTCCTTTAAGGATTTTGTAAAATTTCCCTCCACTCCAAAAAGGTGCAGACTACTCTACAGTCCAGTACAGATGCTCAGTCATGGTCTTCCCTCCCAGTAATGAAGACACTGGACTTCCCCTTCCCACCCAGAGATTTGACTTTTCTTTTTTTCCGTGACGCCACGAGACAAAGAATTTGTATTTTCTGTAACCTAACTGTTCAGTTATCAGATTTCTATAACCTGTTAACCTGGATTTGATACAATTGCAGCAGTGTATGGATTTCCCCGTCACGACCCACAGCAGCTCCGTGCCCCCGGAGACTTTCAGAACTTATTTCCTCATCTGAAAAAGGGGCTGCACCAGCCGAAAGCAGAGCATAGGTCCAAGTATGAGTGCAAGAGAGATAACACACAACTGACACTGAAGTGCTGCTCACAGAGTAGAAAAAGTCAGCATTTATTAGGAATTATCCATGTAGTATATGAGCAGACACTGACGCCTTCCAGGCTACTTGACCCCCTTAAAGGGGTTGTCTCACTACATTGATTCATTTTGCCTCAGTTCTGTTTTCATTTTGAATTCAGGGGCGTTTACTGGCTTCTATTAGGCTGCAGTAGAAGCCAGGTCTATAGCTATAGCAACCAGTGCTGGCAGCCTATCAGGAGAGACTGAACAGGTCTGTAGCTATAGCGACCAGTGCTGGCAGCCTATCAGGAGAGATCAAACAGGTCTGTAGCTATAGCAACCAGTGCTGGCAGCGTATCAGGAGAGATTGAACAGGTCTGTAGCTATAGCGACCTGAGGAGCTGATGCAGCCCATACAAGAGGGGGTATCTAGGAATAGGTAGGACACTGTTAATGGACACATATTGCAAAGTGAATTGTTTTTGCAAGATCTTTAACATAAGAAGCAGCGATCCCTGTAGTGAGACAACCCCTTTAAGTTATTATTCAGAATAACTTTTTTGTACTAACATTGTGCTGGACTGATGTATTTTTATATGGAAGCGATAACTGATGCAAGAAGCCAAGTGAGTGTATAGGAAAAGTCTAGTAAAACCAGAGGGTGGGGGGAGAAAACACACCCGAACCTGCTGCAAGGTGAAGGGGGATGAACCTTAATCTATCAGACCCTTCCCCAAAGCTGTAGTATCAGGGTCTATCAGACCCTGCTCCATCTTCACATATGGGCCCCATCTTGCCAGATCGACATATGCATGGATTGTGGATTAATTACTGTAAATTTTAGCCATTTGTACCCAGGTCTTCCCAGAGGCGTAGCTTAAAGCTCCTGGGCCCCCATGCAGACAGTTATATTGGGCACCCCAGCCACCATGTGTTATTTATAGTACTGGCATTTTCCTCTGTGGCAGAAGGGCTTTTGGGCCCCATTAAGCTGCAGGGCCCGGTAGCGACTGCCACCTCTGCACCCCATACAGAGGCATAACTTGAAGCTCCCAGGCCTTAGTGCCAAAAGTGAAATGGGCTCCCCCCCCCAGGTATTGTGTGTCTCCTTATGCGGCCGAAGGGTTTTTGGCCCCTCAGGCTGCAGGTCCCTGTAGCACTCGCTACCTCTGACCTCATATGCCTTCCTATAACTGGACTCCTCTCCACTACGACGAATGAACAATGTACCCCTCAGCACAGAGCACAATACACTGAAGTTGGCAGAAAGTTTTTATTTAGACATGAGCACAGGAGGAGCGGAGCCGGCACATCTGAAAGAGATAGAAGAGAAGATTAGTGGCCGGACAGCGTCAGCGAGTTACAGGCTCTACAGAAACTAGAACTTGGCATCAGGCATCGCTTTAGTTCTAGTCTCATTTCCCTCCCATCACATTCAACTTCATGCTCCAGTCACCCCTAAAGCTTCTGCTTGGCCGCACATGTGCTTTAGTTCTAAAGCCACGAAGGGCTTGGGCCCTGAGGCCAAGGGGCCCACAGACCGACACCTCACCCCAGGCAATGGCTGATCTAGACTTCTTCCTTCCACATGAGGAGCCAACATCAGGATCCTGGGCTGGATTCAGAGTGCACCTGGGCTATAGGACCACCCATGGCCTCATGACCTTGGAGGAGTCAACACAACATCAGGGAAAGGTTCATCTAGAGCTTCTCAGTTAATTGGAGCTTGCACAGTGTATGGGGCATTTTATGGTAGACACTAGAGCTATTTATGACACCAATGGTTGGAAAACTGGGTAGCACTGGAGGTTGCAATAGGATGGATTGTGCAGAGACAAGCTGTGGCTGGAAGAAGCCAATCAGTTTTGGGCCAAACATAAAAATCCATCCAAAGTCATAGGCGATTTCTGATTTCGTCACATTTGCCGGACAGCGTCAGCGAGTTACAGGCTCTACAGAAACTAGAACTTGGCATCAGGCATCGCTTTAGTTCTAGTCTCATTTCCCTCCCATCACATTCAACTTCATGCTCCAGTCACCCCTAAAGCTTCTGCTTGGCCTCACATGTGATTTAGTTATAAAGACACAAAGGGCTTGGGCCCTGAGGCCAAGGGGCCCACAGACCGACACCTCACCCCAGGCAATGGCTGATCTAGACTTCTTCCTTCCACATGAGGAGCCAACATCAGGATCCTGGGCTGGATTCAGAGTGCACCTGGGCTATAGGACCACCCATGGCCTCATGACCTTGGAGGAGTCAACAACATCAGGGAAAGGTTCATCTAGAGCTTCTCAGTTAATTGGAGCTTGCACAGTGTATGGGGCATTTTATGGTAGACACTAGAGCTATTTATGACACCAATGGTTGGAAAACTGGGTAGCACTGGAGGTTGCAATAGGATGGATTGAGCAGAGACAAGCTGTGTCTGGAAGAAGCCAATCAGTTTTGGGCCAAACATAAAAATCCACCCAAAGTCATAGGCGATTTCTGATTTCGTCACATTTGCCTGCCAGCCTTTTATCTCTTGATTAGGAAAGATTTTAGCCCGTTCAGAAAAATGCCTATTTTGAGGAGGAAATCTGAACAAAACCCACCAAAAAAAAAAAAAAAAAAAAAAAAAAAAGGGAGTCTCCCAAGAAGAACCAAGAGGGTTGACCATTATGACAAAGTCAGGTAACCATAAGAATGCCACGATTATGGTCTACAAGTTGTGAACCCAAGAATGTAGGCCCAAGTCTACCATCACACATGGGAGCTAATGACTGAATGGTCACAGCCAAGCTGTTCCTGGCTAGTATCTCATTAAGTCCCATAGACTGTAAATGGAGCAATACCAAACCTGTGGAATGGGACTCATCTATTGTGATCACTTAAGGCCCTGACAAGAATAATCAACTTATGGGACATAGATTCACTTCTTGGTGTAGAGGTGGTATTGGAGCACTATTTGGCAACTGCACTATTTAGAGCTATACCACAATACATAGAGCAGTATCCAGGAGTGCTGTCTTTATAGATCAGGCAAGAGGAAAACCTGCTTTGGCCTTGTACCCCTGAAGACCCTACCAACAACCCCGGCAGCTGCATGGATGGTCCACAAGAGACCCAACGATTGCACATTACAGAGACTATGGCTAGGAATAGAGCCCCTACATCTTTATCATGCATGACCCAAACACCCTTTAGCTCATATAAAAATTAATGCCCTTTGAAATATCTCCAGAATTACCAGGACAGGTCTTCTGCATGCCAAGATTTGAGGGAGTATAGCGGACTGTTTGTCGGGAACAGAGACCCATAGATACAAGCACCACACAGCTCTCTGACGAGAGACTCCGCCACCTTAATCTTTAGGCCTCCTGAAGAGCTGAAGGAAATCTCCATGGTTCCTGGTTGGCCAATAACTACATCTTCTCCAGATTTAGAAAGGAAGAGCTCTGGAGCCAGTGTGACCGGAAGCACCTCCAGAAGACCATTCACCTGGTGAAGACAAGGACATTAGAAAGAGCAGGACATAAGACCTCAACCTGGAAGGTGAAACACAGTTTATCTTACAAGGACATGGCAGGTTTGTGACTTCACCCCCCACAGGAGCAACTTCGAGATAAAAGTCCCATACTGATGGCAAAGTCAATGAACATCTACAGCTAATCTTGTAGGTTAGTAACTGGAGAGGGCTACTCCCTTCTTCACATGTCCCATAGAATACTCTGACCATTATATCACCTGTGCTGAGAAGGGGACCTGTTGGTGGTCCTTAAGGACCACTACTCTACAGAACATAGATCCCCCTCCTCCCCATTGCGAGATTCCACTCACCCAAACACGAAGCATGAAGTCAATAGTGATGAAGTTTCGTTCATAGAAGACGTTGATCTTGGCCGGTTGGGGAGGCTGCAGATGTAGGAGTACCCTTAGCCATTTTGGTGCAGAGGAGTCACACTTCCTTAGTAAATCAAACACACCACTGCCTTCCAGGGAACCCGAGAAGTTTCCAGATGTAGAGATCTTGTTGTAATTTATTGTACAGAAATGACAGCCGCCTTGAGATGAAGAGTTGGTGTCACAATTCAGGTAGGTATTTTCAACTGGAGGGGTGCGCTGCAAAAAACACACTGGTCATTGTCGGTCAGTCTCCATTATAGTCCTAGGTGAAGTTCCTTAGCATACTCAAGGGAAACCTGTCCTCCATTAAAACTGAGCAAAATTGCTAATCTACTGTCATAAGAGAGGACCATTTGTCATGGGAGGAGATTCCTGGATATAGAATGTTTAGAGTAGAACCTAGGACTGTGCCCATCTAAATAGCTGGCCAGATCAGTATATAGCATGGCTACACAAGTAATCCCTCCATTGTGCCACTTACATTGACATAGTCTGCTGCCATATAAAAGGACTATGGTGGGGTTATGACACCCAAGATATGCTAAAAATGGGAAGACTCTAGTGATCTCTTATAAGTGAGCCACTAACAGCAGAATACCCTCCTCAGTAGTTCATGTTTGGCTGTGAGCTAAGGCCTTTTCATCCATTGAGCATACATGGACAATTGCCTGGGGGACCCAGGAGGATAGGGCTTTGGGAGGCATGCCCCAGAACCATCAGGCTCTCTGCCCCAACAATAAGTCTTAAAGGTCAATGGCTGCAAAGTGTGCATTTCATTTTTTTCTGTTCCAGTTGAAGGGGTCTGATAGAGGGGGGGGTCATGTTTGGGCAGGGCTCAGTGCACGGCTTTGCCTAGGGTCCCTCAATGCTGTTGCGAGCCCTGCTGCAAGATTGAACACTGCAGCAGGAGTCTCCCCCCCCCCCCCCCCAGCTTTGTCTAACATAGGACAAAAAACCCCACAAAAACAAAGGAACAGATCAACAGAAGAAGATCAGCCCAACCCTTGGGTCTTCTGCAAGATCACTATAAAACCCATCGTAAGCGATGTTCCATTTAACATTATTATGACTGTGTTCCTTTAATAGAGACCATAAAGCAACCAATAGTGGGTAGGACACATTTTATTACGTTACTGCTCACCTTCTTGCACATATCAGGAGTAACACAATTCACTCCATCCCAGACGTAGCCCTCGGTACATTCGCAGCCTTCCAGGCATGGCCCTGAGCATTCACCATCAGGGCACTGAAAACAGCTTCTTGTACAGAGTTGATATATACCTTTAGGTGGACATGTGAATGCTGGAGATAGAGGATATTACTTTAGAAAGATCAGGAAGCTTATGGATGGAAAGAGTGAAACAATATGCAGAAGAACATGCTCATGAGACAAGCCATTTCAAGGGGCCACCAATAATCCCATTGTTTTAGCGGTTGGTCCTTGCCCAGACTGACTAGGCCACCTGGGAAACACCCAATGGCCCTTGAGCAAAGCGAGCCCAAGTCTGCTTTTCAAGGAGAGGCAGGAGTCATGTACAGTAGCTGTAGGATGACCCCCTCCACCACCCAAGAAGTCCAGTCTGACATTGCCCTTCTCCCCCTTCCTCTAGAAGCCTCAGCCCCATCAGCTTAGGGAATGGGTGCCATCTTGTATTTGGAGCTTGTGCACCTCCTCACATCAGAAGGTGGCACAATATGACAGCCCCACCCAGTACCATAGTCCGCCTAAAAGGCCCTTTAAAAGACAACCATAATGCTGGTGGTCCTTACTGAAAAGGAGTTGGACACCCCCGTACTATAACCGACCGCAAACACACTGCATGTCACTGTGCACCTTCAAGGTGACTGGTTGTGCACATTAATCCTAGATGAGTTGTAGACCAGTTAACCAATGTTCTGTCTCAAGAAACCAGTTACCCTCCCACCACCAAGTAGGACACTTACAGCAGAAGTCTTCATTCCTCCAAGGCTTGATGACCCCAGATTGGAGCTGACATAAGGCAGCATACTGCTCTAGGTCACGACAGGCAGCGGCATCACCACTTCCACCAACTTGACGTTCCTCACATACATGAACCAGGCATGTACCATAATATTGATCGGGCTTGAGGAGTCTGTGACACTCACTAAATGGGCCATCGTCTTTCAGGAACATGCTACAGTAGCTGTGATTGGCAGAGCCATCTTCATAACTCGGCTCTAGCTCCTTGGCTACATGAATAAAACATTGGTTTTCTGAGTCTTTAGATACTTCAGTTGTGAACTGGATCCTGTTCTCGTGAGGTTTCCTCTTTGCACATTCTCCACAGATGGATCTCTGGTAGAGATATGGGTAGTGAAGGAGGACAAATCTATTAGCAGCATAGGTTATAACCAGGCCATTAACAGCCTCTAAGATTAGGTCAAGGCCTTCAAGACGGAGTTGGAGCTTGCCCGGAGCAAGGCAGACAGGTGGAGTAACGGGCATCTTGTTGACCTAAGGAGGTAGCAAGAGATGGCAAAAGGTTATAGGTGCTTTTTAGCAATAATCAAAGTAATAGCATCCACAATTTTATATATAAAGGCTGTACATTATCCAACAATATACAGCGGCCCCTTAGCATACAACAGGTTCCATGAGGACAGGAGCTTCTACAAAAAGGACAAGAAAATGGAGCCCAAAAGGAACTGCTCATCCTGGGACATGCAAGATCATTACAGGACATGTAGTACTGCTCTTTACTGTAGGGAGATGCTATAGGCAATCATGGCATGCACCTCACCAACATGCGAGAGCAGTACACGACATGTAGTACTGCACTGTACTGTAGAAAGGCGCTATAGACCACCAATCACTGCATGTACCTCACTAATAAATGCAAGAGCAGTACAGGACATGTAGTACCACACTGTACAGTAGAGGCGCTATTGACTGCACTAATACAGGAGTTTTACAAGAAAAGGGTTCCGCCTGATGGGTTGGACCTTTTATCAGTCATATCTGCTGCAGATTCGGAATATCTAACAATGTATGGGAAGTGCAGCTACAAGCCATGTCCCAGGAAAGCAGTGCATGCGAAAGACATTATATTTTGAGGCCATACTAACTTGAGGTAGAACTGTATAAAAATGCATCAGTCATGGACAGATGTTATAATGTAGATGGCCACCACTTACCCAAACGCCTTTCATCCAGTTCCACGGTAAGACAATGTTCAGCCCATACACCTCCACATGGAGACTCTCCGCACTATAGTTGCCAATACCCTCATAGTGAATAGATACAGAGAAGGAACCCAGTGTGGCATCCTTACTGCAGACTTTGGCTAGAGAAAAGCTACATTCTATAGGAGAAGATGGAAAGTTCACTCCGTCAAGCCAAGTCATATTTTCTGGAGCTTTGACCAAGCAGCTGGTTTTACTCCTAGACTGGCAGGTTGATGGAACCATGTTAGGAAGACAGGTTATATTGGATACTGGTGTAGAGGTCAAATTCAGCTGGTCAACTGGAGGGTATTCAGATGCTGTAAAGCAAAAATGGAAGATTATGGCTTGGCCTCGTTGGGCTTCTACTAAACAAAGAAACGTAGAGTTGACTCACGGCACAAGGTCTCGTTCTTCCATGGTTGGACGCTTGCTCCAGCCCATTGGCACTCATTGTTGTAATATTGTAGGTGCTGGCAGATTAGTTGCATGTAGTCTCCATCCAAACTAACAGACAAGCAGTTGTTATAGAAGCCTTGAGGATCAATGACGATGTGACACTCTTGGAAAGGTCCTGTGGTGTCCAGTAGGAGCTCACAGTAACTTCTTGCATCAAATACAGATTCACTGAAGGGCTCATCATTCAAGATGGAGCTACAAGAGTTATCCTCTGCATGCGAGGTCCAAGTGGACAGGAATTGGTCAAAAGCCAAGCCACCGGTGTCATCACCAGGGATCGTGTTAGCATTGCCACAGAGGCCACGAGTCAGTCCAGCATAAGCTATAGGGACTGCAAGGGAGACCGTCAAAGAGCTGAAATTCAGCTGGAGGCCAAAGTCAGTTTTCAATATGATAAAGGAGTCATTTATATACCCAAATATCTGGTTCTTTAAATTAATTGGAAAGTCTTTTAGTTCACCATTGACCTGCAAGAGACAAAAACTAAAATATAATACTGGTATATATGGTCTTGGGCATTGGTTTGTATGTTACACTCTACCTAGTATAAAATGTGGCATGCCTACCATATGTGGCTATCGAGTAGTCAGAACTGCACCATTTTATACCTCACAAATGTAAACCGGATTTCACATTGGAGCTCCTCACACTTAGGTTGGCTAATTGGGAATCTCCCATGCTACAAACTGCATATAGGAAGATCCATAGCTCTTGGTGCACTTCTCAAAACTAAAGGGCCCATCCACCAGCAGTAAGGTGGCTTCAGTTCAGAGTGTATACATGTTAACTGGGGGATCTTGAGTGAGCCTGCAGTTTGTCTGAAGTGTGCACCATGAGCCCCATCTTTTCCTGTATATCAAGTATAGCAGAAAAGCTCCTTGACATGATTTATATTTTCAGTTAGTCGCTTGGCATTTCCAGAGCTTCTGATCGGTTTGTGTATAGGAGTGAATAAGTCGAGCAATACCTTTTAGATTCTAACCAGGTAGCGGCTTGCCACTAGTGGATGGGCCCCTCTGGTTTTGATTGGAAATTTGTGCCAAATGTGGTCCCAGTTCAGATAGGGGCCCACTCGGAATCTGAACCAGGGCCACTTTGCTGTCGATTGAATCCATGAGAGCCCATCTAACAGAAGTTTTGTAGTGGGTTATGCTCTAAACTGTTTTGGCAAATTTCTTCACTCTTTATGGCCAACATACATTATATATATATATTTATATAGAGTGTGACGTTTCACTCACATTTCGGCCACTCACATCTTGGACCGGCTCAGGGGGTCTTAACTCACGGATTGCCGCTTGGGTAAGCAGATTGGCACTCAAAAGGCCTCTTTTTTGGCCTCAGCCTGTTTTATTTTGGCCATAGGTTGACAGAATTCAGCAATAAACAAAACCCTCGGCCATCTAGCCTCTAGCTAAACATTATTACATACCCGGTCTAACAGTCGTGTGGACCTAGCATCCAGACCCCAAAACACCTTTACCAGTCTCCACTAGTTCCTTGCTCGTCTCAAGCCTCTGGGGGCAAGAGCTTCCCTCCAGCTCATCTGCTGCACTGTCAGCTAGCAGACCACCCCCTTAACACCTGCAGGCCCAGGCCTTTTATAGCCATCCAGGGACTAGCCCAAAACTTGGGATGGCCTCCCACCCAATGCTATGACCATCCTGGGAAAGGCAACCCATCACTAGCCACATAGCAGCCATACTAACTACATGTCAGTAACCAAGGGTTACTGACGCTAATTGGTTGCCTTCCCTCACCGAAACCAGGTTTTTGGTGGCACGTCGACAGGTCTCCTGTAGTGACAGAACCCTGTGACTGCCTAAGTTTGCTCTGCCACAAGAGCCAAAGATACAGCATGGGTGTGACTACCCGGGTAAGGTGGTCAATGATCATGAGCCCCAATGGAAGCTTAGGTCAGGGGTTTCCACTCTTCATTTTGCCTTTGGATGCTTCCATCCCATTTCACAAAGGTCAACAATCATAGGAAATTCTGAAGTCAGATTTTTAGGATTCTTACCTCAATGCCTTTACTATCCAGGCTTATGACCACCTTATACCCATACACATTCAGAATGGCTTTCTGAGCACTCGCCAGGCTGTTGCCATTCGATACTTCTCTTTTTAAGTAGACTTCAAAGTTGACCACCCCCTCCGTAGCCTCTACCTTGGCCATCACAAACGTGCAGTTTTTATCAACTTTGTAACTGAAGCCATCAAAGGTGCGATAGGACTGGCCCGACACCGAGCAGTTCGACAGCAGAGGGTAGCAAGCTCTGAAACCCAGGACCACGGTGCAACGCTCTTCTGGGGAACATGCATACTCATCACAGAGGATCATGTCGCCCAGACAGTAGCAGCGGTCATCACAAGTGTTGCCATAAAAGAAGTAGTCGCCGGTCTTCCAGTAGCGGTTGTTCAAGTAGCATCCGCAGTACTGAGGAGCAACACAGGCGTCGCCTCTGAGGACGTAGCCCTCGTTACAATAGCAGCCTTCCTGACACGTCAGTTCACATTCGAGGGGAAGGTTCATGTCGCAGACTTCAGGGCAGCGGTAGAAACACTGTTCGTATTCAGAATAAGTGGAATATGGTGGACATTCATAATCTGAAGAGAAATACAAGTCATGGAGAACAATCAGGGACATGGTAAAGCTTCTGTGAGGGAATGTTCCTTGGTGCACAACAAAAGTTAGGGCGTTGAAATTTTGCTACCTAGTTCAATACATGGCTCGGGTAAAGCCAACATTTTACCTTTGTTCAGTTTGGACACATCTATTTGCATAGGGGGAAATATGGAGGGGGGCACACATTCCAAGTCTGCTCCATACATCCAGCAACCACCATAATGGATTGGCAACTGTGCCAATCCAGCTCTTCAACCAACTAAATGAGTGCAAACCAGTCCGGGTTCAACTTCCATCAACAAGATGGGGGTGTGCCATTTGGTTGCCATTGCAACCAAAGGCTTCTATAGCTACCATGCTAGCACACCTATTACATCCTGCCATAGGAGAACAGTAAAAAGCCTGTATACAGCAGTGCATGGGTATAAAAGGACAAGTGACCACATTTTCTAGTCTCCTAAATGTTGGGGTTGGGAGTCTACATATCTGACAAGCTCTGCATCTATAGGAGTCCGGTTAAAATAAAACTTAATTCATCCTGTTTGGTGAACAGTAAGGAAAAAATTTCAATACCTAAATTGCATAGTTAGTACAAAACACACACACACTTGTCCATCAAGCTCAACCAAGGGTGGGGAAGAGAGTGGGTGAAGGGACTTCAAGCCCAGCCTCCCGACTGGTGAATGCCCCGAAACCCACAAGGCAAGTACCAATCTGCTTTAGGGGAGACCCCTTAGCCACCACCAGCCAGGATCCAGAAGTTTACATAGCTACGTATGTATTAATATTCTTTAGTTTCAGGTAGTTTTGTTTTGCATTCCCCAAAATTGGAAAGAAAAGAGCTGCCTGTCCCAAAACTGCAAAGAAAAAAAAAAAAAAAAAAAAGTCCAAAAAGGAGTCAAATTTGCATGACAGACAAGTTGTCCTACTTACCACAATGTGTTCTCCCTCTCCAGGGGTAGACCTCAGCACCTCCTTCCCGACAAGCAGCAACAAAGGCGTAAAGAGTCGGGCACCAAGTAAAACTGGAACACATATCATTAACACAGGCTGCAAAATATGGGGTGACATCAATTTTTTGGAGGCAGTTTCTGAAGGGTCCCTGAGGATCTCGAATGATTTCACAGTAATATTTTGCTGTATCAAAGTACACGGCATTGGAGCAGTTGGTGCAGATGCCTTGACAATACTGGGCACACAAAGGTTTGTTGGACACCGGGTTGATCATGGAAGAACATAGTCCATAGACTGACCCCAAATAACCAAAGGGGACCTTGATCAGGAGGCGCTTTGTCTTGTCAAATGAGACCACCAACCCAAAATCAGTCTGCAGGGTCTGACCTTCGAGGCTGCTCTTATAGACTTGAAGACTGGTGCCAATTACATACGGGGTATGAACCAAGGCGCCGTCCACCTAAAGAATGGAGATGTATATGGTTAGAAGTTCGGTTTTTTAAAGGCAAAGTCTATAAATGGCCAAGTCTTTCCATTGGAAGGGTCCAAGACTTACCTGGATTTTCCCATAGTAATCAGGGCTGAAGGTTATAGTTTTATCATAGACTGAGATAGTAACAGCTTTAATGACTGTTTTTAAGGCGAAGTTTTGGACAATGTGGACCTCAAAGTTCACCAGGCCAGTGTAGCTGGAATAGACACCCACCATGATGGAGTCACAGAACCCGTTGAAGGTGTAGTCTTGGCCATCGAATGTGCTGTAGTGCGAGTCTCCATACAGGACGCAGGTGTTGTTGTTTGCAGGTGTGCAGTAATAGCCCCCTTCTTTGGATTCACACGTCTTCCCCACGTCACAGCCTTGTATTGGGTGGCAGGTGGCATGAGGTCCGGTGCAGTTACACCGAGTCTTGCAATCTGTACCATAAACCTCTACTTCTGGGAAATAGCTGCGGAGCCAATAGCAGCCACATTGGTCTTTCTGGACGCACTTCCCAGCGCTGATTTTGTAGCCCTCGTCACAGTCGCAAGCTTCATAGCACAAGTTGTTATCGCAGGGGAACAACTCTGTTTCGGCACAAGAGGCAGAGCATTTTTTAGAGCAGCTTTGATAGCTACTATGGAGGGGACACTGTACACCTGAAAGATATGCAATTATTGCCAAGGAGCCATTAGATGAGCAGAGGTAGGATTTAATGCCTAGAGCAACACTGAGCAAAGGAACATTTACTTAAAGGGGTTGTCTCACTACATAGATTCATCTTACCTCAGTCCTGTTTTCATTTTGGATTTAGGGGCATGTTTACTGGCTTCTACTAGCCTGCAGTAGAAGCCAGGTCTGTAGCTATAGTGACCAGTGCTGGCAGCCTATCAGGAGAGACCAAACAGGTCTGTAGCTATAGCGACCTGAGGAGCTGATGCAGCCCATACAAGAGGGGATCTCTAGGAATAGGTAGGACAATGTTAATGGACATATATTGCAAAGTGACTTGTTTTTGCAAGATTTTACATAAAAAAAAAAAAAAAACAATACTTGTAGCGAGACAACCCCCTTTAAACCATACTCATAGCTCAATGGCTGAATAGATTTTCCCCATTAGGAGGCGATAAGTGCCCCAATACTTTATGGGAGAGATTGCACATAGGCAGAGACAGATAACTGCTCACACATACTATCCATGAGGTGGAAAAACTGCTCAGAAAAAAAAAAAAATCTGTACATTGGATAAGAACCACTTCCCACCAGTATGCAGAAAAGTTATAGAACCACAGATGGGATTGCTCAAATGCTAAAATACTGCAACAACCACTCATGTGCCAACTTTCCATGAGCTGAGGATTGCTTGGTAATAAGCATCACATTGGATAAGAGCCAGTGAGCACTGGTACGGAGAATTTTCATTTACACTGGTGGGAACTGGTTTTTTTGTGCAGTTTTTTTTTTTTTTTTTTTTAAATAGGCATCATTGATAGTAGGTGTGTGTATTGTTGCAGAGTAGTATTTTTGCACATGAGCACTTACACGCCTATTATCATTTAAGGGGACAACCACCTATAAAAAAAAAAAAAAAACTGCACATTGCATAAGTACCTGTTCACATCAGAATCCAGAAAAGTCATAGCACCATACAGGGGAGACTGCTCAGGTGCAACAATACTAGTAACCATTCACAACATACTATCCATGAGGTGGGAATGGGGATAACTAGTGTTGCACTTACACATAGATAAGACTATATGGCCCAGTAATAGAATTGTGTAGGGCACCATGCTGGCTTACAACCAATTGATTACTCTTACTAGTTGATTGGTTTGCCCAGCAAATGCCAAGTGCCCAACACAAGATACAAAACATGAGGCTCTCGTTGATATTTTGGCAATTTCTGCATACGGGTGTGAACTGGTTCTTAGTGTGTAGTTATGTACTGGGCAAGTGCCCCCTTATGGCTAGTAGTAATTCAAGTGCGCAATAAACACTGAAACCACTCACATGGAGGGGAAGGAGGGGGCTTAAAAAAAACTGCACATTGGATAGGAACCAGTTCACACCAGTATGCAAAAAAGCTGCACTTACCTGGTGGGAATTGGTTGTCTCAGAATATTTGCACAACTGAACTCCCCTGTGTGGTGCTGTGTCTTCTCGGCATACTGGTGTGAACTGGGTCCTATCTACTGACCGATTGGCCCCGTCATGGATAATAGGCATGCGAGTTATTCATCAGCATCTGCGTGGTTTCTCCCATGATGCACTGGGGCTTATATTGCCTCCTTCTGGGAATGATCTTTTTTCCCCCAGACATGGAGTTGGGAGTATGGCCATGTGCCAATGTTTTCTATAGAAACTTACCACAAAGACTAACATTTCTCCATCCCATCACAGGGACACCAGCGATTCCACAAGCCAGAGCATAGACCTCTATGGATGAACATGAAGAGCTTCCATTGCAGACATCCCATTTACAGCTCTTGATAAATGGTTTGGGATCCAACGTTGAGTGGCAAGGCTTAAAAACCTCAGACTTGGACATTATTCCACAATTTAGGAAGTCTGAAGTATTTTGCTTATCGCATTGTTTCAGATCCTCCACGAGAATGGGATCACAGCTAGTTGGCACATTAAGTGACATGGACATTTCCTGGGCACTTTGGGCAGCACAATCCCCAGACAGACCTCTGTAGTAGCGTTCTGCAATCTGAAGGTGGACGAACCCATGATCGCCAACTATGACTCGTAAACCAAAGGAGGTGTTTACGATTGTGGCCAAAAACCCAAACCGTGTAATATTTAGGCTTCGATCATTTAGACTTATTGGAGTAGACAATTTGGTGTTGTTGACCTGGAAGAACAGATACAGAGTTTTAATGGACATTTAAAGACCTCATGGATTGATGTAGCTAGACCACATAGACTAAGGCACATGTCACACTTTGGGTTTAGACTTACAAGAACGGTTCCAGGAGAGTTGGTGGAGAACTCCAAAACAGTGTTAAAAACCAATATTTTTACTACGGAACCAGAACCGGGAGCTCTTGCCACATGAAATGGTAATTGACTCAAGTCATCTCCTGGGGATGAAATAAGGACACGTGCACAGGATGGCGAGCCACTCATGTAGGAGCCATAGAAGGTCAACAAGTGCGTTTTGCCCCAGGCCTTGCAAGTTGGAGGTGCCAGTGAGACACAGTCAGATCGGTCCTTGCTAACATTGCAGAGACCATTGGTGCATCCAAAGCCACAGAGGCGGTGTTCTGAAATGGAGGAGAAAAGGAAGAAGTCAGTTTACATTGAGAGCCAAAAAAGGATGGCGTAATGTGTCGACTCTTCTGGTTACTAGCAACCTATATTTGGAGACCAAGTACTACAGTCAGCTACTCAGAAGAGTCCACACAAAATCAGGTCTCATTAGATAGCCTGCTGCCCTTATGCAGATCTACAGAAGATGGCTACTATCCATGTTGAATGGAGGTGCTGGGGGCCAAACTAGTGGAGCTGATTCCTTGGACCTATCCTCCAGTTACTACACATAACTTGCTCTTTGCCCTTCTCCCTGAAAAGCAGCCCCAGGCTTACCATGACCAAGGACCAACCGGGGGTTCTCAGCATAATTCACTAGACCACCACCATGTTGGAAAGTTAATGTGGAAACCTGCATCAAGACCAATCTGCTAGTTTTTGGCCTATATGATATGTTAGGCATGGCTTCCCATTATGTTACCCGTTGCCCTTTACATGAGGGAGCTGTAACCCATCACTAACCTCTACTAATCACTTCTGTTCTTTTTCTGCACAGTTACATGGTGACCATCTCCGATACCCAATTTTTTGTAGCGAAAGGGATGAAAGATGTCCCACTATGGTAGTCAGCTTTGGTGTAAAATATATTTGTAAAGGTTATTTTGACCATTATGAAATCCATCTTGTAAGCAAAGCAGAGAACCAGGGATATTGGTACACTCATTATGGGAAGTCTCATGAGCAGTAATGGTCTAACGGGCTATTGCTCTTGTCCAAGTGGTCCTCTAGAAATATAGCTAAAGAAAGTGTAGCTATAGGAGGGTGCAGAGCTAGAGGTTGCTACTGGGGCCTGAAGGGAATGCACCAATGCTATGGTGGTCTTATCCATTGGGCATACTAGGCAGTTGACTGGGGACCTCAGGGACTCTGGGCAGTCAGATATGTCTCCAGAATCCAGGAGCTACTTACTTAACCACTTGCACATACTCAAAAAGGCAGGCTAGGGAGCCATGGCTTTGTGTGATACTGGGTGTTTGGGCAGGGTGCCATAGTCTGCCCAAGGCCCCGGTGTTACAGAAGACACAAAATGTAACTGGGGACCCAAGAGCTTTAAAGTTACACCTACAGCTGTAGACCGCTAGTTGAGGTAAATAACTTGCACAGCTACCCCAATGATGCATTGCATTGAGGACTCATGCAGTTAGCTCACATTACTCACCGCCATATAATACCATGAAGAGGAAGGAGATAACAGCAACAGCATCCAAATATCACCTCCAATAGCAATGTACTATATGGTTGTGTGAATAAGACCTTACCCCACCTTCAAAGATAACATGGCAGTTCTTCCAGAAACAGCACCATACCGGTCTACAGACCTGTGGTATTTTCACTCAGCCCTACTCAATGGGTTTACCTGCAATACATGGATGAAAGTCACCATGTTTCCCAACCCTGGACAAACCACTTAAGACTGGGCTACAGACAACCAGGGTCATCTTTTCCATTGGGAACACCAATCAGATTGCCATGGGACCTAGGTGAGCAATGCATGTCCTGGGAATCCAGGACACATGCCCTGGGTCATGATACTCGTTTCATTATTTGTGTGTTCTTGGGATGTGCAAAGAGTCAAGAAACATGGAACAGGGAGCCATTGGCTTCTTGTTCTGCCAATTAGTCTTTTAGGCTGCCTACAAGAGGTCGTAGTGCCCCAACATAGTTGGTGTGATAACCTTTGGGTGCTTGGGGATGGTTAGAGCCATGAGCTCATGGGGTGTCATGTATTTGGGCAAGGTCCACGGCACGCCTTTGCCCAAGGGCCCATAACGTTAAGACAAACCTACAGACAATGATTAGTCCTTACCTTTATCTAAGCATATTCCAGGCAATACATAAGAACTAAACTTTCCTATACCAATTGTGGCCAAACCAAAGTCATGACCTGCGTTAGATATGAGGTGGTAGCCCTCATCACTTAGATGGAGATTTGTATAAACCAGTTGAGTTGTGTTAATATTTTTCCATGTTAATCCACGTAAGGGTTTGTGGTCCAGCTTCATCCCTCCTGCAGCATCTTTATGGACGGCCAAAGAGACATTATTGCGGAACCCAGGAAAGGAAGTGATAGCGTATGCAACACAAGCCTTCTCTACGGGTGAGAGATTATGAAGAAGGCTGGAAGCAATGGACTGTTTTCCTTGCCCAAGATGAAGCATAACCATGATCTTTTCATTACTTGAGATGAGCAGAGGGGTAGTTGAGTTAACTGAGGCCTCTTGTTTCACGCCAGGAGCCACCGTCACGTCTGTTGTGTAGCTTCCATGGATCAGTTTTACTTGTGTCTGTGTAGCTGTAATGATAGTCACTTTGCCAAGACCTGGATACAACAGAGGTGGAACCACGAAGTTTGAGCCCCAATTGTTCATTGCAGGAAGCTGTAGGTACAAGTGATTACAGAGGCTACCCATGCAACCAAGTCCAGCAAACACGGCCACATTCTCCTGTGCCACAAGGAAACTACCAGTCAAGCTTTGTTGGTCTGGAGCTGTACAGATTCCCAAGGACTGAGCGTTAGATCAAGTTTCTGACCCGGTGAGTAAGTGATGTTCTCAAGTTGAACCAAACCAGTCAATAGAATGGAAAGAGAGATTGAGTTTGGGCCATTGACGATGGCTACCGGACCAACAGAGAGTCCTAGTTTAGAGTCTGGGGTCATTAGGTAGTATTCCTTTCCCCAAGCCAACATTGGACACACAACTGCTACTCCAGTAGAATAACCTGCCCTGTTGATAGCCATCACAGAAATGGGCTTGTTGGCAGTGACACAGACAGTCATGTTGGATCTGGAAGAGTTCAGGAGCTCAGCTCTCGCTGGTAGCTCAATTGGGGTAAGAATCCCAGTGGTTAGAGAAATCACCTTACTGAAGGATCGTCTGGGCAGTTGGATGTTTGCCTTTGTATCAGGGAAGAAAGATGTGAGAAAAAGATTCAGATGGGAGTTTCCAGCACTGGAGAAGACATTCTGCATAAAGACCAAGGCAAAGTCCATGCCTGGCTGTGAAGATACAGCAAAGCCTAAGAAGAAAAAGCAATGTTAGGAACCATGAACAGAAAATGTCGTCAATAAAGCGTAACCCTCAACCATCAAGTCAACTGTGACCCCAACAAAACCCAAGTTAAACAACCCTCCCCTTAACACAACCGAGACAGGTCCCACTAGAGATACTTTGCAGTTTGTACCAATGACCTATCCTCAGGTTCTCAACCCACAACCTCCGAGTTTAAGGAAGGAATCTTCACCACTGATAACTTACTAGACGCTGGATGGCGAGCGAGAGCCAATGGGACCCTACAGCTTTGGTTCTAGGGGATGTTGGCTCACTCAACTACACATGCCCCTCCCATAGGGAGGGAAAATGGAGTAACGGTCTACACCCCAGTATGGAGGGGGGGGGGGATCCTCAGTTCTGGCCATAGGTTTGTGTGTGGTGGAGGGGGGCAACCAGATCACCCACTCTAAGAAGCTGTTTGTCACTTCTACCTTTCCTACACCAATACCATGGAGCTCAAGCGAGTACCAAGAGGCCAAGCAATCTCTGCAAGTGACACCACACTGTATTAATTTTACAACCCATCTAGTGAGTGTAAGAGGCTGTTCCCATCATGCAATTTCACTGTATAGCCTATTAATAGGTCATTAAGGTGTGATGGTGCAGGTGTCACCTCCGGGCCCTGTACCCATCCTTGGAACTGGCCTTAAAAAGTGTTCATTCAGAAGGGAGAACAGGACACAGAGGAGAGCCATATTATCCATCTGTTCTATGGGCGTTCCCAGTACAGGGGAGCGCTGTGCTCTCCCCATTCTGTTCTATGGGCGTTCCCAGAACAGGGGAGCGCTGTGCTCTCCCCATTCTGTTCTATGGGCGTTCCCAGAACAGGGGAGCGCTGTGCTCTCCCCATTCTGTTCTATGGGAGTTCCCAGAACAGGGGAGCGCTGTGCTCTCCCCATTCTGTTCTATGGGAGATTCCGGTACATGAGCGCCATGTTCCCTCCATTATGTTCTATGGGAGGTCCTGGTACAGATCTGTGTTCGGCCGTACTCCAAACTCCCAGTCGGATGCAAGTGTGACGACTTCTCCATTCTCAGCCAACACTTTTAGTGGCCTGTCCCCCAATGGGTGGAGGCAGCCATCAGACTTTGGCATATCTTATGGTGGGATCCCCCTTTAACACTATAAATGATCTAGTGAACATTCAAATTATACCATCATTTCATGCTCCATTTCTCCTCCTCCCCCCCTCTGATTTCCTTGCAGTGATTTGAAGACTTAGGGCAACATGTATGAAGTTGATTAGGGCTAAAACTCCTTTTTTGCCCCTAGGTTACCATGAGCAAAAAAAGTAAGTTTTAGACCTAAACAGGTTCATACCTGTGGCCCTAAAAGACAATATCCAAATCCTGCCCATTTGGCTAAAGATACTCTTTAAAGCTTTACAGAAACGGTCATGAGATGTGCATTAACTGAATTTTACACCACAACATATTTTAAATATTGAAGACCAGGACATAGGGAAGCTGTCCAATGGGGCCTGCAGATCAGAAGGCACGGTCAGTGCTACGAGCAGGAGGAGCTGAGCAGACTGATCTAATGTGGGGAATGCTTCAGTAGAACTTGTATCTTATTCCGTTAAATCCCTGCTTAGTCTGGGTTAAGGAGTCCAGTGGGCAGAGTTAACAATGGGCAAAGAAATAGCTATCAATCACCGATAAGACCGCCCACTGGACTCCTTAACCCAGACTAAGCAGGGATTTAAAGGAATAAGATACAAGTTCTACTGAACCTTCACCCATAAAGCTACATAGCAATCTTCTCAGCTGGAAGCTCAGATAGCATGTTCAATTTCAGGAATGGATTTAGTGTCCCATGACGTCTGGTCAAATTACCCATCATGGCAAAATCCATTATTGGCCATGGATGGCAGATGCGGTCACTTACCTCCCAAGCACAAAAAGGCCAAGGAACAAAGAAGTCGCTTGGCATCCATTGCTGCAAAGCAAAAATACAAGTAGTTAGAGGACAGGGACATAGTCTATGCAAAGAGCAACATTTACAGGGGAGTGAGACAATGGTCATGGCCATAACATGTAGCCAGATCACAAAGCATTGGTTTCCAGAAGCCAAATCTCTACAGAACCTTATGCCGGTGTCCAAGACACATCAGATAATGAAGTTAAGACCAGGTAACAAGTCTGAGAACATGAAATTGTCATATGCACATGCATAGTTACATACAGGCTCAGACTGACCCACAGGGGAATAGGGGAAACCCCCGGTGGGCCCCTGAGCATGGTAGACCTGGGGTTGCTTTTAAACTACATAAACATCCTTGTGCTAGACAAAAAAAAGCATAGGAAGAGAGGCAAAAAGTAAGAGACTGAGTATAGGAGGGATGTACAGTCATCTACAGTAGCTGTAGGATGGGCCCCTAAAATAAGTTCCAATGGTGGGCCCAGAAAATGCTCAACTGGTGGGCCCTAGAGTCGACTCCACCTGTGGGCCATAGGCACCCCAGTCTGACATTGGTTACATAGTTAGTATGGTTTAAAAAAAAAAAAAAAAACAAAAATATAATCAAACAACAGCCCACGGAAGATGAAACCCACCCATCTCCATGGACCCATCTGACCACAGAACCGTCATTAGTCAAGATCTAGAATTTTACATGGCTACGTACGCATTAATATTCTTTAGTTTCAGGTAGTTACCTAAGCCTTCCTTGAACCCTCACCTGTTCCTGCTGTGACCAGCTCCTCAGGCGGCTATTCCACAGATTCACAGTTCTTACAGTGAAGAAGGCTTTTCTCCTCTGGAGATTGAATCCTTTTTTCTCCAGCTGAAGGAAATGTCCGCTTGTCTTTTGACAAGCGAGGTGTAAACCAGTGATAGTTGAGGAGCCAATGCAAGAGCAGCTCCTCGTTGGGAAGGCCATTGGCCAGAACCATCCCCATTGGTGCCAACAGTTGACTTTCTCCATGTTTGAGTGCATTGTAAGCAGCTAAGAGATGACGACCAGGTGATCGACACTGTACTATTGCTTGTTATGTTATCTCCAAGCAGGGTATAGCTGCATAACAATGCAGTCAGGAACATAGGAAAGCCAAGTAATGACATCCCCACAGCATCCACCCAACTTCCCAAGGTCTTTGGCTTGTATCATTGCACATATATAGACGAGCTTAGAAACCTTCTCTATGTCACAGCTGGATATACTATTTTCGGTTGTATATGCACGCTATAGGGAAAGTAGCGGATTTGAACATAAGCCTAGGAGCCTGCCATAAAGGTGCAGATGTGGCAAGACACTAAAGACTGCACCCCCCCAAATAATTAATAGCATGCATATAGAACCTGTGCGATTTATTCTGACTCAATGACTGACACCCAATGGACCCAGTGTAATGGGATCCTGTAGTGTATATCATGAAACAGATCCCGCCGCTTACATATTCATCTTCTCAGAGGTTCCAAACAGGAACGTCCAATGCAGATGTAATGGAGCTAGAGAGAGTACAAAGACGAGCAACCAAACTTATAAGGGGAATGGAGCATCTTAGTTATGAGGAGAGGTTAGAAGAATTGAACTTATTTAGTCTGGAGAAGAGAGGCTTCGGGGGGGGGGGGCATGATTCATTTATATAAATGGTCACTACAAGAAGTCTGGGGAAAATTATTGTCAAAAGACAAGGGGGACATTCCCTTCGAATAGAAAAAAAAAAGGATTCAATCTCCAGAGGAGAAGAGCGTTCTTCACTGTAAGAACTGTGAATCTGTGGAATAGCCGCCTGAGGAGCTGGTCACAGCAGGAACAGGTGAGGGTTCAGGAAAGGCTTAGATACCTACCTGACACTAAAGAATATTAATGTGTACGTAGCCATGTAAAATTCTGGATCCTGTCTGGTGGAGGCTCTGGGGTCAGAGATGGGGTCTCCACTGGAGCAGATTGGTTCTTGCCTTGTGGGTTTCAGGGCATTAAAGGGGTTGTATCATTTCATTAAATGGTCTTCAGAATAAGGAGACAGTGAAAACAAGTAACTTTGCAACTGGATGTCATTAGCAAAGCTGTCTTGTATTCACAGTTTTCCTTATCTTCTGTTTACAATGATCTCCAGTGCTGGTCGGATCCCTCCTCCTCCTATTTCACTAGCTGAGAGCTCATTTACATTCTGTTCAGCCCCCGGTTGGCTGTATTCACAGAGCTTGCATTCCTGCCTTTCACTCAAAGGCAGAGACCAGCACATTCTCACTCTGCACAGCCAGAAGAAACAGACTAACACTGCAGGGCTTTTACAATCAGGAAATGGCACGATTGTGTGTCAATCCTGGCCTCCCCTGCATAGAAGGGAGATCTGTGCAGTTCATAGAAAGCTGGATTCAACTGTAAAATCTCCAGCTGTGAGAGATCAGTGCTCAGTCTAGATTGAATGCAGCCTGTGGTATGTATGCAGCTCTTACAAAATAAGACTGCATAGGGAGAGTCACAGTGACATGTGGACTCAGAAGAGGAGGGGGGGAGGGGGGGAAGGGGGAAGTCTCAGGAGCCAACATGAACAGTGAAGGGGGGGGGGGGGTGGGTGAGGTCACCAAGCTGGGATGGGGAGAAACGCCCCGGCATTTCTAGAGATGAGAAGCTGAGAGCAGTATGAATCAGCCGAACTAAAGAAGCGATACATCCCCTTTAACCAGTGGTGAGGCTGGGCTTAAAGTCCTTTTCTCTCTCCTTTCACCCACATGTTCCCCACCCTTGGTTGAACTTGATGGACCCATGTCTGTTTTCAACCGTACTATGTAAGATTTGACCCAAGGTTAAGCCTATTTAGATATTTTTTTTTTTACAATTTTGACCATAATAAAAAGGTCTACAGAGAATTTTGTAAGTTAGAACCAATTTTTTTATAGCTTTACATGGGGGTGGGGGGGGGTGCACCCCACTGTCTCTGCGAGCCATAAACGTCCCTCTGTCGGAGTTCCCGGTACAGGGCAGCGCCGTGTTCTCTCCATTCTGTTCCATGGGAGTTCCCGGTCCAGGGGAGCGCCGTGTTCTCTCCATTCTCCTCTATGGGAGTTCCCGGTACAGGGGGGCGCCGTGTTCTCTCCATTCTGTTCCATGGGAGTTCCCGGTACAGGGGAGCGCCGTGTTCTCTCCATTCTTATCCATGGGAGTTCCCGGGACGGTGGAGCGCCGTGTTCTCTCCATTCTGTTCCATGGGAGTTCCCGGTACAGGGGTGCGCCGTGTTCTCTCCATTCTTCTCCATGGGAGTTCCCGGTACAGGGGAGCGCCGTGTTCTCTCCATTCTTCTCCATGGGAGTTCCCGGTACAGGGGAGCGCCGTGTTCTCTCCATTCTTCTCTATGGAGTTCCCGGTTACAGGGGAGCGCCTTTGTTCTCTCCATTTTCCCCTGGGAGTTCCCGGTACAGGGCAGCGCCGGTTCTCTCCCATTCTTCTCCAAAGGGAGTTCCCGGTACTGGGCAGCGCCGTGTTCTCTCATTCTTCTCATGGAGAGTCCCGGTACAGGGCAGCGCCGTGTTCTCTCCATTCTGTTCTATGGGAGTTCCCAGTACTGTTCTATGGGAGTTCCCAGTACAGGGGAGCACGGTGTTCGCCATTCTGTTTTATGGGAGTTCCCAGTACAGGGGATTTGAGCACTTTTTGTTGCAGCAGAAGAAGACTGCTTCCTTTATCTCTAGATAAAAGCATAGAGCTACTGCACAAGGTAACCAGGCTGCACCGGGCAATGCTGGCACAAGTGTTGATAACCATCCTGCAGCTGTATGGGGATGCTGGGGGTTGTAGTTTTGCAATAGCTGGAGAGCCAACTGTTGAGTAACTAATGCTCCATATTAAGGAGCCATTCACATTCTCTGTTCTGTATCTATCCATAGACAAACACATTGTAATGTTAACAGACCTCCCTCTATTGTAGGGCCAGACCCCATTTTGCCCCAAATCCCCCCACATCTTTTACTTCTTGCACATATTTTTGCCTTGATTAAGGTTGCATCAATAAACTTACTAACTTGCTGCCAAAAAAAAAGCCACTGTTGCAATTTTAACCACAATAAGCTCTATATTCAGATGACTGTGCACATGTGTAAATGAAAACCTCAGCAGATTCAGTATTTTGAATCCAAAAATTCAACATTGCCCTGTTGCTGCAAGAGAAAAAACAAAACAAGGACACATAGCAACCAGGCAATGCTGGGACAAGCGCTTATAACGATCCTGCAATGTCAGGGGATGCTGGGATCTGTAATATTGCAACAGGTTTGGGAACAGTGCTCAAAACTAAGGGGTTATTCAGGGTTTTATGTTGCAAAAGCCCCAATAAAATGTTTTAAAACGCCTTTGTGCAATGATCTCTAGATCACTTCAGCCAAAGCCTCCAAGTTTCTAAGGGAGTTTTAATACCCATGGAAATGCGGGGGGTTGTTTTGCAAAAGCGGGGACCCCAGGGGGGGGTAAACTAAGGCATACAGTTTTCGCCCCCCAATAAACTGGGGTTTAGGAAACCGCATTACTCCCGCTATGCAGGGGGGTGGGGGGGGGGGCCGCGGGCCCATAGACATTTTTTACTAGCTCAAAAACGCTGCTAGTAATTGCTGTCACTTATCACCCCCCCCCCACATCATATTTTTGGCCGGGGAGAGGAGGGGTAATCCATAGTTCCTATAGGAAAAATATATTACTGTTGACTGGGCAATTTTACTCATATTAGAGGGCATAAGCGCTCAAAAGTGGCAAAAAAGCACCCCAAAATTTTAACCGTGGAACTAGCCTAAGGGTGCTTTCACACAGTGCATTTTTTGTGCAGGAAGGCAATGATGTACAGTGCTGCACAAAAAAAACCCAGCAAAATTCATTGGGAAGTAAAAAAAAAAAAAAAAAAAAAATTTGCGATTTTACCATGATTTTTGTGCAGCAATGTACAGCATTAATTGCTGTATGAAACCACCCTAATAAGGAGTCACTCCAGCTCCATACATCTTCCCAACAACATATGTTCTAATTTTAGCACTTTTTTTGGGTACAACAGATGAAGCAAGATCACCCTCTATGAATCTCCAGCCAAGAATATGAAGCCATTCCCAAAAAAAAAACCAGGCTGCTGCAGGCAGTGCTGGCAAAAGTGCTGCAGTGTCAGGGGATGGTGGGACCTGTAGTTTTGCAACAGCAGAAGAGTTACAACTAAGATAACAGTGCTCAAAACTAAGAAACCATTTAAATTCCACATCTTGCACCTGCCCATAAACATAACACATTGCTATTCCAGCATATTATTTGCAACAGATCACAAGTGCATCCCCTATAGACAAAGCTCAGACTCTAAAACACTGTAAAGCACCATAGACCCTACCTTACTGTGAGCCACAGGCCATGCACACCAGCAGCCCGCACACCCTGCTCCAGCTAGAACAAAACCCAGGGCAGCCTAACCCTGCACTGATCATACGGCTCATAAAGCGTCTCCAATCAGTGTTCATTGGTGGGTTAACTATTACTATCCCCGGGAAAACAAACCCCAAAACCCGCAAAAAAACCTTGGCATCACCTGGCAGGAAGCAGACACTGAGACCTTCCTGGGATTGCAGATCCCATGGGACGCCTGTGCTCAGCCTGGCCCCTCCGATGTTGCATGCGCTGCCATTGGTATTATTATTTTTTTTTGCAGCCATATTGCAATTAAATATTTCCACTTGTGGACGGGTCCAATATTGGACAGGACGGGGTTAAAAATCTCCAACGCTGCAGAGGTCTATGGCGCGTTCTGACCAAACCACCCACATGGCCAAGAATATGGCGCGGTAGTTGGCGATAGATGCAGAGTCCATGCCCTACAGATGTGGGTGACCCTATGGTTTAACTCTTCCCTATCCAGAGTCAGAGGGGAACGCCACCTATGGGCATACCTCCCAACTTTTAGAGAGTGCAAAGAGGGATACATCAGACCACACCTCTAACCACACCCAAAAAAATGAATCACACAAAGACAGCCCTAACACGCCCCCACAAATAATGCCAAATTTTTTGATGGGCAAAAAGGGAGCATTTTTTGGTTTCTTTGTATCCAAGATAAATATTAAGTAAGTTGTTTTATTAAAGCGAGGGAAGCAACCAGGTACTTTTTAAAGCAAGATTTCAGTTGATTTGACGCAAAATCTGTTTTCTAAATAAAAAAGAGGGACATTTATAGAGCAACGAGGGACAAAGGTCAAAAATAGGGACTGTCCCTCCAAAATAGGGACAGTTGGGAGGTATGCCTATGGGAACTGGAGGGGGAGTCTATAAATGTGCATGTTTTTATCTTATGTTAAAAAAAATCTAAAAGTTGACGAATCACATCATCCGTATCACAGGTTCCTGCATGAACAGCAATGAAATTCGACGCCCATAGGCGTCTCTGGGATAATCCTGTGCCTCAAACTTGCCAACCATGTTATTAGTCTATCCCCGTCCAGGAATACCTTTACTCCACCTGAGAACCCTGCCCTCGTTCCACGCAGTTTGGGTTGAATTTGCATTAGCCCCACCCCTTTGACAGAATTTAAGAATGGTATATATATATATACTCTATCTGTATATAGGAATGGGAAGGTCAACATATGAGACCAGGACCATGTGGATCCCATTGGCTAAAGGGCCACTCACATACAAGAGCAATGTACTGTAACTTTTTTTGCAGTAGGTGTCTTTCTGCTCTGCGTCTCTACTATGTGAGTTCCCTGATATAGGGCGGTATTATTTATACCTATAATTACTGCTACTTATGCTGCTGGTTTAGTTTATTGCCATTAGGTGGTGGGGCCCCATGTAGTTTTGCTAGGGCACTCTGTAAATTGCAGTTACACCCCTAGTGGTAAGACTAGTGCCACCCCGAGTCGGCACTGACTAATGAGGGGCGGAGTCGAAGGGTTTATACGCGTAGAATATGCTGTGGATTGTCAGTGCAGATTTGCATATACAAAATCCACGGTGGGTTAAGGTCAGGACACATGCGGCCACAGCCATGCCCCCAGGGTGACACCAGACGGGTGTATGTGCTCACCACTACAGCAGCGCCCATAGGGATGAGCTAGAAACGAATCTCACATCCACAAGGCACAGAATTTGTTCTGACTTTGGTGGAATCCACACCTATCTCAGAAATGGGTCTCATGCTTTCCATTCTGCTCTATGGGAGTTCCCAGCGCCGTGTTCTCCATTCTCCTCTTTGGAAGATTTACCAGTACAGGGGAAGCGCTGTGTTCTCCATTCGTGTTCTATGGTAGTTCCCAAGTACAGGGCTCCTGGTACAGAGGGAGCGCTGTGTTCTCCATTCTGTTATTATGGAGGTTCCCAGTACAGGGGTGCGTGTGTTCTCCATTTCTGCTCTATGGCAGTTCCGGTACTCGGGGAGCGCTGTGTTCTCCATTCTCCTCTATGGGAGTTCCCGATACAGAGGCAGCGACTGTGTTCCCTTTATTCTATTCGAGTTCCCAGTACAGGGGTCCGGTGTAGCGCTGGTGTTCTCCTTTCTGTTCTATGTGTTGTTCAGTACGGGGGAGAGCCGTTGTTCTCCATCCCTATATGGGGAGTTCCAGACAGGGGGGGTCAGCAGCGCTGTGTTCTCCAGTACTCCTCTATGGGTGTTCCCAGTAAGGGTGAGCACTGTGTTCTCCCTTTCTCCTATTTGGAGTCCCAGTACAGGGTGAGCCGCTGTGTTTCTCCATCTGGTTCTATGGAGGATACAGGGCAGGGAGCGGCTTGTGTTCTCCAGTCTGTTTCATGGGAGTTTCCCTGTACCTGGGTAGAGAACTGTGTTCTCCATTCTGTCATATGGAAGTTTCCCTGTACAGGGAGCGCTGTTGTTCTCTCCATTCTGTTATATGGAGTTTCACAGTACAGGGGAGCACTGTGTTCTCCATTTGTTCTGATGGAGTTCCCAGTACAGGGGAGTAGCTGTTTGTTCTCTCCATTCTGTTCTGTAGGAGCTCCAAGTACAGGGGAGCGCTGTGTTCTCCATTCTGTTATATGAGGTTCACCAGTACAGGGGAAACACCTGTGTTCTTCCACTCTGGTTCTATGGGAGTTCCCAGTACAGAGGAGCACTGTGGTCTCCATTCTGTTCTATGGAGGTCCCAGTGCAGGGGAAGTGCTGTGTTTCTCCATTTCTGTTCTATTTGGAGTTCCAGTTCCGGGGGAGGCAGTGTTCTCATTCTGTTCCATTAGGGAGTTCCTCAGTTACAGGGGAGCGCTGTATTCTCCATTCTGTTTCTATGGGAGTTCCCGGTACAGGGGAGCCTGTGTTCTCCCATTCTGTTCTATGGGAACCGTTCCCAGTACAAGGTGAGCGCTTCTGTTCTCTACTTCTTTTTCTATGGGAGTTTCCCAGAACAGGGGAGCACTGTGTTCGCTCCATTCTGTTACTATGGATGTTCCCATACAGGGCGAGCGCTGTGTTCTCAATATCGGTTATATAGGAAGTTTCCCAGTACAGGTGGAGCGCGGTGTTCCCATTCTGTCCATGGGAGTTCCCAGTACAGGGTGAGCGCTGTATCTCCATTCTGTTCTATGGGGAGCCACAGTTTTCCAGCGGGCAGCGCTGTTTTTCCATTCGTTCTATGGGTGGAGTTCCAGTACAGGGGAGCGCTGTGTTCGTCGATTCTGTTATATGGTGTTTCCCGCAGTACAGGGGAGCGCTGTGTTCACTACATTTCTGTTCTAATCGGGAGTTCCCAGTTCAGAGGTGCATGTGGTATCCATTCTGTATATAAAGGTTCCTAGTACAGGGGAGTGCTGTGTTCTCCATTTCTGTTCTTGGTGTCCTAGTACAGGGAGTTGCGCCTGTGTTATCCATTATGTTCATGGCGTGCTCCCAGTACAGGGAGCACTGTGTTTCTCCATTTCTGTTCTATGGAGAGTTCAAGTACAGGGGAGCACTGGTTCTCCTTTATAGTTCTATGGGAGTTCCAGTACAGGGGAGTGCTGTCGCACGCGCCCAGCACGCCCCCATTCTGTCATTTAGGAGTTCTAAGTCACAGGGGAGCGCACTTTGTTCATCCCATTTGTTCTATGGAGGTTACCAGTACAGGGAGAGCTGTGTTCTCCTTTCTGTTCTATGGGACGTTCCAGTACAGGGGTAAGCGCTGTGTTCATCTTTCTGTTCTATGGTAGTTCAGTACTGGGGTGGCTGTGTTCTCCATTCTGTTCTATGGGAGTTCCCAGTACAGGAGAGCGCTGTTTCTCCATTCTGTTCTATGGTGTTCCCACAGTACTGGGGAGCACTGTGTTCTCCACTTCTGTTATAATGGACGTTCCCTGTTACAAGGGAGCGCTCTGCTTCTATTCTATTTTATGGGTCAGTTACCAGTTACAGGGGGAGAACTGTGATTCTCCATTCTGTTCTATTGGAGTTCCAAGTTACAGTGGGAGAGCTGTGTTCTAAATGATGTGCTTTAGGAGTTCACAATGTTCTGGGGATGCACTGTGGTGTCCAGTCTGTATGAGTTTGGTGTTACAAATGTCATGGGGAGCACAGATGTGGCGTGATACAGGCGGTGCGTTGCGGAAGTTCCCAGTACAGGGGAGCGCTGTGTTACTCCATTCTGTTTATTAGAAGTTCCCAGTACAGAGAGCGACTTGTGTTCTCCATTTCCTCGATGGGATTTACCCAGTACAGGGAGCGCTGTGTTCTCCATTCTGTTCTATGGGAAGTTATAGTTCCCAGTATAGGGAAGCGCTGTGTTTCCATTCTGTTCTATGGCGAGTTTCCAGTACAGCGAGAGCGCCTTGTCTTCCCCATTCTGCTTCTATGGGAGTTACCAAACCCACCAAAGGGTTTTTTATTTTTTTTTTTTTTTTTTTACGGGAGCGCTGTGTTCTCCATTCTGCTTCGTATTGTGGAGTTCCCAATAACAGAGGAAGCGCTGTGTTCTCCCATTCTGTTCTATGGGAGTTCCGTACAGGGGGAGCGCTGTGTTCTCCATTCTCCTCTATGGGATGTTCCACAGTACAGGGAGCACTGTGTTCTCCATTCTGTTCTATGGAGTTCCCAGTACAGCGGAGCGCTTTGTTCTCTTCCATTCTCGTTCTATAAGAGTTAACCAAGTACAGGGGAGCGCTTTGTTCTACATCTGTTTCTTGGGGGTTCCAGTAAAGGGGAGCGCTGTGTTCATCTTTCTGTTTCTCATGGTAGTTCCCAAGTACAGGGGAGCGCTGTGTTCTCCATTCTGTTCTTTGGGAGTTCCCAGTACTGGGGTGAGCCTGTGGTATCCATTCTGTGCTATGTGGGAGTTCCCAGTTACAGGGGAGTGCTGTGTTCTCCATTCTGTCTCTATGGAGTTCACAGTACAGTCGGGAGTGCGCAGTGTTTATCCATTTGGTTCATGGGTTGTCCCAGTACAGGGGAGCGCTGTATTCTTCCACTTCTGTTTATGGGAGTTCCCAGTACAGGGGACACGCTGTGTTCTCCATTCTGTTTCTTTGGGGGAGGTTCCCAGTACAGAGGAGCACTGTGGTGTCCCATTCTGTGCTATAGGGAGTTCCCAGTACAGGGGGGAGCGCTGTGTTCTCATTCTGTTCTATGGGAGAGCCCAGTACAGGGGCGGGTGTAGCGCTGTTGTTTTCCATTCTGTTCTTTGGGAGTTCCAGTACGGGTGAGCGCTGTGTTCGTCATTCTGTTCTATGGTAGTTACCAGTACAGGGGAGGGCTGTGTTCTCCATTTTTTCTCTAAGGAGTTCCCAGTACAGGGGAGTGCTTGTGTTCTCAATTCTGTTCTATGGGAGTTCCCAGTCCAGAGGTGCATGTGGTCTCCATTCTTTTTGTATAGGAGTTCCAGTACAGGGGTGTGCTGGTGTTCTCCCATTCTGTTCTACTGGAGGTTCCTAGTACAGGGGTGCGCTGTGTTATCCATTTGTTCCATTGGAGTTCCGTACAGGGAGCACTGTTTCCTGTTATCCATTCTGTTTCTATGGGAGTTCCCAGGTACAGGGGAGTGCTGTGTTCTCTCCATTCTGTTTCAATAGGAGTTTCAAGTACAGGGGTAGCGCTTGTTCTCATTTGTTCTTGGAGGTTCCCAGTTACAGGGGAGCGCTGTGTTCATCATTCTGTTCTTAATAGGTAGTTCCCAGTACCAGGGAGAGCGCTGTGTTCTCCAATTCTGTTCTATGGGAGTTCCCAGTACCAGCGGGAGCACGTGGTTCTCCATTCTGTTCTATGGAGTTTCCCAGTGCAGGGGAGTGCTGTGTTCTCCATTCTTGTTCTATGGGTGTTCCCAGTACAGGGGAGCGCAGTGTTCTCCTTCTGTTCCATGGGAGTTTCCCAGTACAGGGGAAGCGCTGTTTCTCCATTCTGTTCTATGGGAGTTCCGGGACAGGGGAGGCACTGTGTTCTCCATTCTTATTCTATGGGAGTTCCCAGTATCAAGGGAGCGCTCTGTTCTCTATTCTATTTTTTGGGAGTTCCCTGTTCAAGGGGGGTGCTGTGTTCTCCATTCTGTTCTATGGGAGTTCCCGGGTACAGGGAGTGTTGGGAAAAAGTGCATGTGTTCTCCATTTGTTCTATTGGAGTTCCCAGTAACAGGGTGGCGCTAGTGTTCTCCATCTGTTCTATAGGAGTTCCAGACAGGGGAGCACTGTGTGGATGTTCCTTCATTCTGTTCTAAAGGAGGTCCCTGTACAGGGGCGCTGTGTTCTCCATTCTGTTCTTATGGGTGGTTCCCAGTACAGGGGAGCGCTGTGTTTTCTCCATTATGTTCTATAGAAGTTCCCAGTAAAGGGAGCGCTGCTGTTCGCCATTCTCCTTATGGGATTTCCTGTAAAGGGGGCGCGTGGTTGTGTTCTCCATTCTGTTCTATTGGGAGGTTCCCAGTATAGGGAAGCGCTGTGTTCTCCATTCTGTTCTATGGGAGTTTCCAGTTCAGGAGAGCGTGTCTTCACCATTCTGTTTCTACTGGGAAGTTCCCAGTAAGGGGAGCGCTGTGTTACTCCATTCTGTTCATATTGGAATTCCACAATACAGAGGAGCGCGTGTTTCTCCCTTCTGTTTATGGGAGTTTCCCAGTACAGGGGAGCGCTGTTGTTCAAAATTCTCCTCTATGGGGATTCCCGTACAGGGGAGCACTGTGTTCTCCAATTCTGTTCTATGGGAAGTTCCCAGTACAGGGGGAGCGCTTTGTTCTCTCATTATGTTATATAGGAGTTCCAAGTACAGCGGCAGCGCTCTTGTTATCCACTTCTGTTATATGGGGGTTCCAGTACAGGAGCGCTGTGTCTCAATTCCTGTTCTATGGTTAGTTCCAGTACAGGGGAGCGCTGTGTTCTCCATTCCTGTTCTATGGGATAGTTCCCAGTTCAGGGGGAGCACTGTGGTCTCCATTCTGTTCTATGGACTTCCCGTAACAGGGGAGTGCTGTGTTACTCCATTCTGTTACTATGGATAGTTCCCAGTAAAGGGTGGAGCCGCGAGTTTTCTCTTTTCTGTTCCATGGGACTGTTCCCAGTACAGGGTGAGCGCTGTTATTCTTCCATTCTGTTTCTATGGGAGTTCCCTGGTACAGGGGGCAGGCACTGTGTTCTCCATTCTGATTCTATGGAGTTCCCAGTACAAGGAGCGCTCTGTTCGTATTCTATTCTATGGGTGTTCCCGGTACAGGGGAGCGCTGTGTTCTCCATTATTGTTTCTATGGGAGTTCCCAGTACAGGGGAGCAGCTATGTTGTACATTCTGTTCTATGGGAGTTACCAGTTACAGGGGAGCGCTGTGTTTCTCCATTCTGTTTCTATTGGGAGATGCCCAAATCCCAAGAGGAGCGCTCTGTTCTCAACATTCTGTTATATTTTAGAAGTTCCAGTACAGGGAGCGCTGTGTTCTCCTTTATCCTCTATGGGAGTTACCAGGTACAGGGGAGCGCTGTGTTCTCTCCATTTGTTCTTCAGGGAGGTCCCAGTACAGGGGAGCGCTGTGTTCTCCATTCTGTTCTATAGAAGTTCCCAGAACAGAAAAGAGAGCCATGTGCAAGTGTGATTTTTCGGGGCTAGTTTTGTTCCACAGTTGGGACCAGCGCCTATCAAAATTTGATGGCTTATTCCATCTATATACCATCAAAGTCCATGGTGACATAAGTCCATTTGACCCCACCAAGCAGACCCTAGAGATGCTATCATAAGGCTGAGATCTAGTGAGCTCCATTTGTAATCAGTGCTTCCATGAGGACTCCTGGACAGTCAGAAGTTCAGAGAGCTATTGGCATATGATTGTCCCACTAGGCACCATCAATTGGTCAACATGGCATCAATTGGGTTCTTAGGGCCCCTACATGGCTCAACAGGGAACACCTTGCACCTTCATGAGGGGAACATACGCAGGTGTAGCGTACTGTAGACCTTGCTGAATACACCACTATGAGGGAATTCCATGGGCAGGGGCAAAATAAGAATTTATAGGGCGCCAAAACAAAATGAGATGGGGCTCCATCACCTAATGACCGTAAATGAAAGCAGTAGCTTAAGTAGCAATAATGATTCCGCCATATATAAGGGCCCCCACATAGTAGAGCTGGAGAGAAGAAAGCCACCAACTACTTGTTGGAACAATGTTCTTCTACCTAATTGGGTCCCTCAACCTCAGGGCCACATAGTAATGGCTAAGGCGATAGTTACGCCCTGGTCCATGGGTGAATGGTCGCTTTCTGGTAGGGATCACTTCATACATTGGAATCTGCTTTTGTGTATCTGGGAATCATAATCTGAAGAATGGCCAAGAACAAACAAAGCTCCTTCCATTGAGGCATCTTCTATACATAGATTCTTCAATAAACGCTTTTCCTTGTTGTGTTTCTTGCATGAAATCTTGTAATAATACAACATTTCTGCAAATCAGCTTCTGTGATCCGAGCCTAAGCTGCCTGCAGATCTCATGTGTCTCATGCTTCTATTATGGCTCAAATGCAATTAAAGGGGACGTAGAAAACCATTTTTATACACTACACATGGGAATTATGCTTAACTAGGAGGGTTCGTTCAAGACCCTCCTCTATCAGACAAAGCACAGAGCGGCTAGCGATCATTGTGAGACCAGGGTGCTTGGGGCCTATTAGTGGAGTTTTTTTCTTGGGGCCACCAGTGGAGGTGATTCTTGGGGCCCACCAGTGTAGATGATTCTTGGGGCCACAAGTGGAGTTGTGTCTTGGGAGCCACCAGTGGAGATGATTCTAGGGGTCCACCAGTGGAGGATGATTTCTTGGCGGGCCACCAGTGGAGTTGATTGCTTGGGGCCCACAGCAGTGGGATGATTCTTGGGGCCACCCATTGGAGATGATTCTGGGCCACCAGTGGGATTGTTTCTTGGGGCCACAGTGGAGATGATTCTCTGGGCCACCAGTGGAGATGATTCTTGGGGCCACCAAGTGGATTTGTATTCTTGGATGCCCACCAGTGGGTGTTTGATTCTTGGGGCCCAACAGTGGAAGATGATTCTTGGGCCACCAGTGCGAGCTGATTCTTGGGGCCACCGTGGAGTTCGATCTTGGGCCCACCTGTGGAAATTTATTCTCGGGGCCACCAGTGGAGTTGATTCTTGGGGCCACCAGGTGGAGTTGTTTTCTTGGGGACCCTCCAGTGGAGGTGATTCTTAGGGCTACACCATGGAGATTAATTCTTTGGGCCACCAGAGGAGATGATTTTGGGGCCCCACCAGTGGAGATGATTTTGGGGCCCACTGTTGAGTTGATTCTTGGGGCCACAGTGGAGTTGATTCTTGGGCCACCAGTGGGAAGTTGATCCTTGGGGCCACAAGGTGGAGGTGATCTTGGGGCCTCCAGTGGAGATCATTCTTGGAGCCACCAGTGGAGATGGATATCTTGGGCCCACCAGTGGAGATGATTTGGGCACCACCAGTGGAGTTGATTCTCGGACCCACCACGTGGAGTGATTCTTGGGACCCACCAGTGGAGTTGTTTCTTGGGGCCCACAAGTAGAGCTTATTCTTGGGGCCCACCAGTGGAGTTGATTCTTGGGGCCCACAAGGGGAGATAATTCTTGGGGCCCACCAGTGGTGATGATTCTTGGGGCCACTAGTAGAGTTGATTCTTGGGGCCACAAGTGGTGTTGATTCTTGGGGCCCACCAGTGGAGCTTATTCTTGGGGCTCCACCAGTGGAGTGATTCTTGGAAAACCACTAGTATATAGTTGATTCTTGGGCCCCACCATTGGAGATGATATCTTGGGGCCCACAGGGGAGGTGATTCTTGGGGCCCACCAGTGGAAGCTTATTTTGGGCCCACCAGTGGAGCTGATTCTTGGAACCCACTAGTAGAGTTGATTCTTGGGGCCCAGCAGTGGACTTGATTCTTGGGTCCAGGCCAGGACTGAGAACCTGCCAGACCGGGTGGTTGCCCGGCGGCCGCGCAACTGGGACACACGTGGGCTGCCCGAACGTACCTGCCGGCACTGCCGCAGAGTGAAGCAGCCGCCGCGACGGACCGCTATGGCAGTGCTACGCGTGCTGGTACTTGTTTGCTATGGTGCTGCTATGTCTGAAGCAGGACATAGCAGCACCAGCACACATTTGATGTCCGCTGCGACCACTACAGAGGGCTGCCGGCCGTGCCCGCGACTACAGCTGAGGGCCTCTGGAGTGAGCCGGGGTGCTCGGCAGCGGCCGCAGCTCGTCTGTCTGGGTGATGCGCTAACAGCTCAGGAGGCGGGGTGGAGGCCGCTAGCTCACAGTGCACAATAGAGTCGTTGCATGGCTCCACATCCCAGTCCTGCAGCCCTTATGCTGAACGCACCTCTGCCAATCCAGGAAACCGGCTCCTCAGGTGAGTATTATTTTTCTTTTTATTTTTTAAACTAATTTACTGGCCTGTCACCTGGCTCCTTAATGGCCCTGTCGCATCTGGCTAATAATGGCCCTGTCCACCTGGCTCCTTTACTGGCCTGTCACCTAGCTAATAACAACCCTGGCCCCCCTTTCACTGGCTTATAACTGGCCCTGTCACACTGCCCTAATCACTGGCCCTGTCTCCTGGCTAATTACTGCCCTTTCACATGGCTCTTACTGGCCCTGTTACTTGGTATTAAAATCGCGCCCTGCACTGCCTAATCACTGGCCTGTCACCTGCCTAATTACTGGCCCTATCACCTGGCTCCTTACTGGCCCCTGTCACCTGGCATATTACTGGCCACTGTTCACCTGCCTAATCACTGGCCTGTCACGCCTTAATTACTGGCCCTGTCACCTTGCCTAATCACTGGCCCTGTCTACCCTGGTAAATCCACTGGCCTGTCACCTGGCTAATCAATGGCTCCTGTCACCTGGATCATTACTGCCCTGTCGCCACTGGCTAATCACTGGCCTTTCACCTGGCTCATTACTGGCCCTGTCGCATGCTAATCACTGGCCCGTCACCTTGGCTATTAACTGGCCCTGTCACCTGCGCTAATACACTGGCCCTGCACCTGCCTATCACTTGCGCCTGTCACCTGGCTAATGACTGGCCCTGTCATGGCTAATAACTTTGCCCTGTGCATTGCTAAATTATTGGCCCTGTCACCTGGCTAATCACTGGCCCTGTCACCTGGCTCATAACTGCCTGTCGCATTGCTATTATTTGCCTGTCACCTGGGCTAATAAACTGGCCTTGTCACCTGGCTAATAACTGGCCCTGTCACCTGCCTCAATTCTGGCCCTGTCACCTGCCTAATCACTGGCACTGTCACCTTGCTAATTACTGGCCCTGTCACCTGGCTAATTACTGGCCCTGTCACCTGGCTAATTACTGGCTCTAATACCATGTATTACGGCCTGTCCACCTGGCTAATTACACTGGGCCCTCGTCACCTGGCTAATTAACTGGCCCTGTCACCTTGCCTAATTACTGGCCTGTTTACCTGCCTAATCACTGGCCCTGTCGCCTGGCTAAATTCATGGGGGCAGCCTAGCTACCTGGCTAGTTACTGGGGCAGCCCCTACCTACCTGGCTAGTACTGGGGCAGCCCAGCTTACATGGCTAGTTACTGGGGGAGCCTACCTACCTGGCTAGTTACTGTGGCAGCCCAGCTAATGGCTATTCTTACTGGGGGCAGTCCAGCTAACATGGCTAGTTTACTGGGGACATAGCCCCAGCTACCTGGCTAGTTAATGGGGACAGCCAAGCTACCTGGATAGTTACTTGGGACTGCCCCAGCTACCGGCTAGTTACTGGGGACAGCCCCAGCTTCCTGGGCTAGTTACTGGGGCAGCCCCAGCTATCTGGTAGTTTACTGGGGGCAGCCCGCTACATGCAAGGTTACTGGGCCAGCCCAGTACATGGCTACTTACAGGGGGCTGTCCTATCTACTGGCTATTTTACTGGTCCTTCCTATCTATCTGGCTAAATTCATGGGGGCAAGCCTCTAGCTAGCCTGGCTAATTACATGGTTTAGGCTATGTCTACCTACCAATTAATGGAGGAAGGCCCTGTTTACCTACCATAATGGGGTTAGACCTAATAGGGGTTATTTACTCTGTTTGGGGTATAATTATTGTGTAGGGAACCAGAAGGGGCCAATTATTATATTTGGGGCTCTATGGATGGGGAGTTTATACAGGAAATTGGGAATTGATAGGATTGTGCTGGTAACGAGAGGGAGTATAAGATGTTAGTTGTTGGTAAATTCTACAGGGCACGAGTAGTTGACCGGGAGAAGAAGACATTGCAATGCTGTACCGGACCAGAGAAAAAAATGGAAGGGAACAACTTCATAGGGAAGACGTCATGGATGTTAGGCAGATGGATGAATGAGAACAAACTCCATCACCCCCCCCACCCCAGATGACGTCTCCTGTGAGTCCTGACTGTCAGGGGTCATTTTAAAACTTCTGTGTTGAACCAGTGCTGTATTCATGTGATGGTGAACTGAATTCTGGTGATGTGATTGGGGGGTTGCAGGTTTATGTGGTGATGTGTGAGTGGTAGCGTAGGCTTGTCCTTGATGTAAGCAAGTGCACACCTGACTCTGTGATGAGGTGTTTCTCTGCCACCACTTTCTCTTTCTTGCCTTGTGTTTAGTCTGGCTTTCACAGAAGGCTGTATTTGGTGTGTTTTTTTTTTTTTGCAGAAAAAAGTACAGCTTAACTGCTCTGCCTTTCTGCACAAACCGCACCAAAAAAACATAAAAAATGCCACCAAAAATGCTCCCTTGTGATAAAGACCTAGTACAGTGTAGTTTTATTTCAGAAAGTTGGCGAGGTGCGGGAGAACAAGGGGAATTTTTTAAGCGGATATTGTATTGTGGGTGACTTGGGGGCTGTGGCCTGGGCAGATTTTTATTCCCAGTCCGGCCCTGCTTGGGGCCACCAGTGGAGTTGATCCTTGGGTTGACCAATGGGAGTTGATTCTGGAGCCCACCAGTGGATTTGATTCTTGGGGCCACCAGTGGAGTTGATCATTGGGCCGACCAGTGGGAGTTGATTCTTGGGGCCACCAGTGGAGTTGATTCTTGGATCCCAACAGTGGAGATGATTTTGGGGTCCACCAGTGGAGTTGATTATTTAGGCCACCAGTGGAGCTGATTCTTGTTACCATCAGTGGAGTTGATTCTTGGGGTCCACCAGTGGAGTTGATTATTTAGGCCACCAGTGGAGCTGATTCTTGTTACCACCAGTGGAGTTGATTCTTGGTTCCCACCAGTGGAGAGGATTCTTGGGGCCCACCAATGGGAGTTGATTCTTGGGTCCCACCAGTGAAGTTGATTCCTTAGTGCAGTATAGCTTTTACTGCCGTATGGGGCCCGGCCACTCTGTGAAACAAGAAGGGTGGGGTAGGCGCTATGAAGGGATCACTTCATACACTTAATTCTGCTTTTGTGTAGAATAGCCACGAAGAAACAAAGATCCTTCCATTGAGGTGTTTTCTATACAAAGTTTCTCCAGAAAACCCGTTTCCTTTCGTGTTTCCTGGATGAAAAACAATATATAATACATTTCTGAAAATCAGCTTCTGTGATCTGATACTAAGCTGCCTGCAGATCTCATGTGTCCCATGCTCGTGCTACCTGGATTACGGCTTGAATGCATTTTAAGGGGATGTAGAAACCCATTTTCATACACTGCACGTAGCAATTCGGATGAACTAGGGACCCTCTTGATTCTTGGGACCCACCAGTGGGAGTTGATTCTTGGGGCCCACCAGTGGGAGTTGATTCTTGGGGCCCACCAGTGGGAGTTGATTCTTGGGGCCCCACCAGGGGGGGGTTGATTTGGGATCCACAAGAGTTGATTCTTGGGGCCCACCAGTGGGAGTTGATTCTTGGGGCCCACCAGTGGGAGTTGATTCCGTCGGCCCACCTTGTTTCAAAGGAATGGTAGAAAGAACAGGCCACAGACCTGTCCTTTCTAATATATAAGCTATCTCAATACGCGTCCTTGGTTAAGATGTACTGTGGAACAGAGAGAGCTATGTGCTCCCTGCCCCTGGCATATGTCACAGCGAAGACGGCACAATGAATTGTGCCGTCTTCGCTGTTTTCTGTCCTAGGTCCTAAAGACTTGGGGCTAAGAGCAGGTGGACTCACTGGGGAGCATGGAGAGGTGAGTACCTACCTACTGGGGGCCCCAATCCACCTTCCTACATACCTACTGGGGTCATCCATCTACATACCTACTAGGAGCCCAATCGACAAACCTACCTGCTGGGAACTTTTAGCTACCTAACTAACTACCAACTAGGGGCCCATATCTACCTACATACCGACTGGGGACCCCTTTCTACCTACCTACCTACCTGTTGCGGGCCCCTATCTACCTACCTACTGGGAACTGCTATCTACCTATCTACCTACTGGGGGCCCTTACCTACCTAGTTACTGTGGCCCCTATCTACCTGCCTACATTCCTACTGTGGAAACTCTATATACCTACCTACAAGAGGGATCCTATATACCTATTTAGCTACTGGGAGCCCTACATGTCTAAATACTTATAGAGGGGCTATATACCCACCTACCAAGAGGGCCTATATACCTAGTTACTATGAGCCCTATCTACCAGGGCATCAAATGGGTAATTATTACCATTTGGGGATCTATGGATGGGGCACACGGGAGACGATGACAGAAAGTGAGATGTTTCAGGTTTTTGTGTTGTGAATTCTGCATGGATGAGTAGTGGATGGGAGAAGTCGTCATGGTGGTTTAGACCGGATGGAAAGGAAAAGGGAAAGTGAATGACTCATCAGATAAGACATCACCTGTTAGTTACTGAATGTAACTGTACTGTGTGCAGAGCCTGTGTACACTGGCACCTACCACTATATGGTCACTGTATGGAGGTAATATACAGTCTGCAGAGCCTGTGTACACTGGTGTCTACCACTAGATGGTCACTGTATGAAGGTAATATGCAGTCTGCACAGCTTGTGTACACTGGTGTCTCACTATATGGTCACTGTATGGAGGTAATATACAGTCTGCAGAGCCTGTGTACACTGGTGTCTACGACTATATGGTCACTGTATGGAGGTAATATACAGTCTGCAGAGCCTGTGTACACTGGCACCTACCACTATATGGTTACTATATGAAGGTAATATACAGTCTGCAGAGCCTGTGTACACTGGTGTCTACCACTATATGGTTACTGTATGAAGGTAATATGCAGTCTGCAAAAGTTTTGTGTACATGTTTTCCTACCACTATATGGTCACTGTATGGAGGTAATATACAGTCTTCAGAGCCTGTGTCCACTGGTGTCTACCACTATATGGTCACTGTATGGCAGTAATATACAGTCTACAGAGCCTGTGTACAGTGGTAACTATCACTATATGGTCACTGTATGGAGATAATATACCGTCTGCAGACCCTGTGTCCACTGGTGTCTACCACTATATGGTCACTGTATGGCGGTAATATACAGTCTACAGAGCCTGTGTTCAATGGTATCCACCAATATATGGCTACTGTATGGCATTAATATTGGTTTTGTTGTAATGGTTTATATTCAGTAAAAGTATGGTGGTATTATTCAGTCACTTTATGGTGGAGATATGTGGTCATGGTGTGGTGGTATTATTTGGTCTTTGTATATTGTTATTTGGTTATATTGGCCTTGGTAGGCTGGTTTGGTAAGTTACATTATAATGGTGACATACTGACCCGCAAAATAAAGTTAAACTGTATGTTGTAGAATACAACAAGAACTAAATCTAAAAACAATGTTCACCCTACAAAGATTTTTTTCTTTTTCTGGGGTGGGGTGCGTTATGGTTCCGGACTCGGAAGTGGATCCACTGGACCACCACAAGCGATGGTGGAAGCCACGCCAGGGAACGGAATCTAAAAATAGGGCCCGGTTTTCAACCAAGAGCCCGCCGCAAAGCGGGATGGACTTGCTTTGGGGGGAGTCTACCAGGGTCGTACCCCTGACGTGACTTGCTTGCGGTGGCAGCCGAAGTATAGCGTGGTGCAAAATCATCCCGGCAGGCTCGTAGTCAGGGGTCAGGCAGAAGGTCAGGGCAGGCAGCTATGGTTCGTGGTCGTGACAGCAGACGGTCAGGGCAGGCGGCAGAGATCGTGGGCAAGAGACGGAAGCGAGGTACGGTACAAAGGTAGATCAGGACGAGACAATAGGGAACGCTTTCTCAATAGGTAAGGCACTAAAGATCCGGCAGGGAGCGGGCGGAAGCGCCCAGGTGAAATAGAGGCAGTGCCCGGCAATTGCCCAATTACCGGCGCACTGCCCTTTTAAAACTCACAGAGCCGGCGCGTGCGCGCCTTAGATCACAGGGACGCGCGCACCGGGCCACAGGAGACTGCAGGGACACGGAGCCGTCCGGGTGAGAAAGGACGCGCCGAGGGCGAGTAGCCCGCCGCTTGACACCCGGCAGCGGTGGCACTTGTCCCGGGACCGGGGCAGAGCTGCGGCGGCGCCCGCAGTAGGAGTCGCGGGCGCCGGTCGCAACAGGGTGGTAGGGTTGCAGACAGAGGGGAGGAGGTGGAAGTGATATTTGGTGCCCACCAGTGAAGTTCATTCTTGGGACCCACCAGTGGAGTTGATTCCTGGGGCCCACCAGTGGAGTTGATTCCTGGGGCCCACCAGTGGAGGTGATTTCCTGGGGCCCACCAGTGGAGTTGGTTCTTTGGGCCCACCAGTGGAGTTGGTTCTTGGGGGCCCCCAATGGA
>JAODAL010020935.1:0-68244 GCA_025379985.1 Phyllomedusa bahiana | reverse complement strand
CCAGCATGATAACACCCTACCCCAAGCAAGATCCGGGGCATAAACTGGTTAATGGCACCGGATTCCCCCCCCTTAGACAAATGAACGTTCCCCTCTATAAAAACCCCCAAAGGCGACAGCCCCTCCTCTGCCTCCCCTAGCAGCAGGGAGGGGCGGGTGTAAAAGGGAATCTCTCCTCCCTGCCTGGGCGCTGACGCAAGTCACTGTTTGGGAGCAGCAGGAATGTGAAATACTGCAGACCGGGGAGACAGGTTACAAACGATGTCTCTCTCCTACGCTCCCCAATGAGGGTGAGCCGGTGTGTGCGACCTCATTTTACAACATGTTTTCTGTTTTGCTGGGAAGAGCCCGTTAATCACTACACATAAGCTGCTGACAGTTTCTTCTTCACCGGATATGCCTGATCAGCCCAAGAAATCACCGGCATGGGTCTCGCAAACCCTTAGTGTGGGGGCTGTCGGGTTTTTTCCCGTCTGGACAATTAAAAAAATGTTCTTCAGAGTTTTTTGGGACAAAAGGCCCATAGATTTTCCAAATGCGAGAAAGAAAAGTCCAGCGTAAACCTCTTTATAGATTAAAATTTTCCACAATCTTTATCCATCAAAATTTTTAAGCTGTTCCATAAAGAAAACCCCAAAGGGTCGACCGTTTCGGGAGAAAATCTCCTTTTTTATGACCCACCAAAAGAGTGATCAGCTCATTTAAATAACCCATTTAATCACAGATCATCCGATTTTAAAATAAAAAACGTAAAAAATCAATTTCAAAAATTAAAAAAAAGGGAAATCATTAGAAACAAAATAATTGGACATCACATCGTGTCTTTTTTCCCTCCATCGGGAAATTTTTGGTCCCCATCGTATATCCACCAGGTTTCCCTGGCGGCAAACTTTCTATGGTCCCCGCCCTAACAGGTTTGCAACCCTTTCTATCCCTTTCCTTTTTAATGTTCTAGTGCTTCCCGATGAACCTGATAAAAGTTTGGTGGCCAAGAAATTCCTGTGCTTTGAAATTTTTTTTTTTACCGACAGATTCTGCGGATGCTACTTTAAATCCAGTGGTGCATCCACTATTTATTTCACACTCGACTGAAAAAAAACACCACGAAGCGTTGTTGCAGTTTATGACAAGTCATTTAAAAGTCTTTTTTTTCGGTAAAGGAAAAATTCTTTGACAAACTAAATGTACATGTAGTACATCGCAAGTGACCACAACGGGGGGGGGGGGGGATTGGGGGGGGGGCCCTTTTTTTTGATAACCAAAGTGTGTTTGCAAAAATTGGTATCTGATAAAAGAAATTAGGGGGATAAATAACTCCTAGTGTTTTCCCTTTGGGGTTTAAAAAAATTTAATACCCCTCTTATTTTCTTGTTTAAAAGTAAAAAAAAGGGATATTTTTTGGGAAAAAATGCCAAAATTTTTCCCTTTGGGAAAATTGGGCAAAAACAAATTAGTAAAAAAAACCCAGATTTTTACTGCACGGACCCCCTGCGCCCATTTGTCCCGGGCCCCGGCGGGGCCCTTTGCTCCCGTTCCAGCGGACCCCCCCGGGCACGTGGGGTTACAGGGCCGCCCCGTGTCCCAGCCCCTTGGCGTTCATTTTCCCGGGCCGGCCACCTGCTTGTCGGTCTCCGTCTCCCGGAAACTTGGCTCCCCCCTAGGGGCGCGCGGGGCCCGGGGCAGTTTGAATTTAAAAAGGGGGCAGGGGGCGCCGGTAATTGGTCATTGCCGGGCCGCTCCTTTTTAATTTCCAAACCTCTTCCCCCCCCCCCCCCCCCCCCCCCCCCCCCCCCCCCCCCCCCCCCCCCCCCCCCCCCCCCCCCCCCCCCCTGGCCCCCCCCCCCCCCCCCCCCCCCCGGGCCCCCCCGCCGGACCCTTTTAGGGGTATTTCCCTCTGTGGTGAAAGTTAATAGTGCTTTCCCTGTCTTCCCTTCCCGGTGTCCCACCATCTGCCATTTTTTTCCGACCACAAACCAGAGCCCCCGTCCTCCCCCTTTCGCCCTTTTTACTTTCCTACAAACCCTTTAACCGCCTGCCCTGACATCCTGCCTGTCCCCGACTACGACCCTGTCTCCCGTTCCTGTCCCTTCCCTTGGGGCCCCCAACCGTGGGCCCAAGCCCCCCCAGGGGTATTTGGAACCGGGTGGAATCCCGCCGCAGCAAACCATCCCCCCTTTGCGGGGGGGCTCTGGTAATCCCGGGGCCCAAACTTGTTTCCCACTCCTGGTGTGGGTTTTCTTTATCGCCTTGGGGTGGTCCCATTTTGGATCCACCCCCGGGGGCCCCGAAACATTTGGTTCCGGCCATGGATCCCCCCCAAGGTGCTGTTCCCCCACCTGGGGGGATTATTCCGTTTTTGGGCCCCCATACAGCAACTGGTCAACAGGCCAGAAACCCTTTCCCCAGCTATCCCCGGTTCCCGCAATCGCCCACCGTCCAGCGCACCCAGCCTTCGCCACCCCCCAGGGTTGTTCCGGCCTCTAGGGTTTCCCTGTGGTCCTGAGGGGCCCAAGCATCGCCTGTGCTCCACCCAAATTTTGACGGAGCCTTAAAGCTCTGCAGGGGGTTCACCCCCAATGCTTTTAAGCAAGCTAATGCCGATCATTTCCCGGGTTCTGAAGGGGGAAAAGGGGGGGCGTTTGTGGTCAGCCCCCTTTCCCGGGGGGAAGGCCCTGGAATGGGTTTACACTCCTCTGGGACAGAAAACAAATCCAGTGGGGGGCGACCAACAGTCGTTCCTCAGTGATTTTCCCGCAACGTTTTTGGGGAAAACCCAAAAAGCCGGAAACCTCCCCCTGAGACGGGCCCCCCCTAAACTTACGCCGGGAGGGCCCTGCCCGGGAAGGAGACTACGGGGTTTCCATTTTCCGCACCCGGGCCCCCTGAACTGTTTGGAACGGGGCCGCTCTTTTGCACTACCTTAAAGGGGAAAGGGCTCCTCAAGCCAAATTTAAAGGATGCCCCTTGGCCCCCCAAAGGGGCCCTCCCTTTTCTTCCCTCGTGACCTAAACCCCGGTTTAAAGAAAACTCCCATTGACTTTATGCTTTTTTTGGAAGGGGAAAGGAAAAGAACTTCGGAAAGACATAAATCACCCCAACCTCGCCGGTTTTTTCCTCGCCGGGCCCCCGGGTTTTCCCAGAGGCCTCCTGCACCACAGTCGCCAACCTCCGGAGGACCCCAAAATGAAAATTTGGATGGGGCTGTCCTCTGAAAAGAGTTGGTCCCCGGGGTCGGCCCAAAAGGGAAATTGTGCCCCCTTCTTTTGGGGAGCCCAGAGCATTTTCGGGGGGAATTGCCCAAGCGTCCAAGCCTGCGGCAAAAATGCCCCGCACCTAGGATCGTGGGGGGGGCATTCCTAGGTGCAACCTCCTCCCCCTCCCCCCCGTTTGTTTCCTGTGCAGGTTGGGTCAGAGACTGGGATCAAATTTTCCCAAATTTTCCCGGCCCTTTCTGGGCGGGGCCCCCCCGGGAAATTCATTTCCCCCCCAGTCTTTTGTGAAGCCAAAAAACGGCCTTTCCCGGGGGGAGGGAAACCGCTTTTCATCCCCATCCGTTTAAACGGGAGCACTTAGCGGGGCACCATCCCCGTTGGTCCCAAAAACCACGTCCCCCACGTGGGAGGGGCGCCTAAGGAAGAAAAACTCCCTTTTTTCGTGTTTTCGCTCCTCTCGGCGGGTTCCCCAGGGCCCCTTTGGGTGCGGCTCCACTCTCCTATCCCGGGCGGTTTTCGGGGAGGTTTAAATTTTTTGGGGCCCAACTGTCGGGGGGGCTGTTTTTTGGTGGCACCCCCGCCCGGTGCTTTCCTCTCTGCTAACCCCCAAGGAGAGCTGCCCGGGGTTTCCGCCCAAATATCTGGAGTACGCCGTTTTGTCTGCCTCCGCATGTTCCTTTTATTGCCCAATCGACTTTTGCCAGGGTTTCCCGTCCCCCCGAGGCCCATCTACCCCCTGGGCGGTTCCTGGACCCAAAACCTTTTCCGAGGAATTTCCCGGAGAAATTTTTTGGAAAGGGTTTATCCGGGGGTCCTCGTTTTCCCCGGGTGCGGGGTTCTTTTTTGTTTTAAGGGAAAAGGGGCGGAACCCTTAAAAGGCCCCTGGGATAGACTACCGGGGGTTTTAAAAAAGGGTCAGGTGAAAAAAACCCTTTTCCCACCTTTCCCTTGATCAGGGGGAAATGTTTTACCGCCTGCAAAGGCGCAAAAATCTTCTCTAATTTGGATTTTTGAGGGGCCAAAAACTTTGGGCCCAATTCGCAAGGGCGATGAAAAAAAGACGGCCCCAAAAACCCGGGACGGGGGCCTTTTAGTTTCCTGGTGTTTCCCTTCGGACTGTGCAAGGCCCCCCCCCGCTTTCAGGAGCTTTGTGAATTTTCGTTTTTCGGGACCTCCTCCACACCTGTGTGGTGGTTTTCCTTGATGACATCCTGGTGTTCTCTCCTGACCTCAGAAACCCCCCCGCAAATCATTTCGTCAGGTTCTGATCTTCTCTGGGGAACCCCTTTTACGCCAAGCTGGGGGAAATTTCCTCTTCCATCAGACAAGCCTCCCGTTTCTGGGGTACGTCTTTTCCGACCAAAGGGTACGGATTGGGCCCAGCAAAACTGTCTGGGCCCGGGGTTTCAGTGGCCATTCCCCGCCCCCGGGCCGGCATCCGGGAATTCTTGGGCTTCTACAACAATATCGCCGTTCATCCCTCAATTCTCTAGCCTTTGGGGGCCCCAAATTTACCCTCCCAGAAAAAAGGCCCAAACCACCAGCTGGCCCCGGGCGAGGCCGAGGAGGCGTTTTTTGAAAACTCCCAAAAACCGCCCTTTCTCTACGGGCCCCTATCCTTGCACGCCCGGTTTTTGCAAAACCCTTTACACTGGAGGTAAAGCCCCCTCTGTGGGAGCCGGGGCAGTTCTTTCGCAAAAAGGGCCCACGGGTTTGGCTTAAAAGTGGGCTTCTTCTCCAGACGTTTTCCCTCGGCCGGAGGGGAAATTTCCGAATTTGGGGACCGGGATCTTCTTGCCATAAAAAAAGGCGCTGGGGGTGGCGTTTTCTGGGAGGGCGGGGGGTTTTCCCAAAAAACCGAATTTTTAATCGGACCCCAAAAAAAAAAAAACCCCAAAATCTGCAGACGGCACCCGCGACTTTTCCCATCCAGCTAGCGGGTTTGCGCTTTTTTCTCCCGGGTTTGATTTTTTGATCCACTTCAGGGCCCGCGGGAAGAAAGTGAGAGCTGACGCCCCTCCCCCTGCCTCCGACGTGGTGGGGTGAGGATACTTCTCCTTAGCAAAATAACCCCCCAGAGGGCCTAACTCGGCGCGCCCGTGGACCCCGGAAGGTTCCTCGGGAAGGGGCCTTTTTTTGTGACCTGCCCCCGCAGACGTTCTTAAAAAGGGAACATTGCTCATTGTTGGCGGGCCATCCCGGGGGCCCGAAGAACCTTTCCCCCTGATATCCCGGTTTTTTTTTGGTGGTCTTTAGCCCGGAAAAAAACGGTTTTAAAGGGCTTCGTTGCGTCTTGTGGCTCCTGTGCCCGCCCAAAAAGACGCCGCTTTACAGGCCCGGAGGGCCCTACCCGCCACTCCCCCTTTCCAAACCCCAAACCCGGTCCAAAATTTTTCCAAGGACTTCAAACTTTACCTCCCTCCCTCGTTTGGCAACACCATTAAAATTTGGCGGGGAATTTTGGAACGCTTTTCCCAAAAAAAGGCGCCCAAAATTTTACCCCTGCCAGGCCGGGCCTTTACCCCCCCGCCTGGCGGAAACTGTTCTTTTCCCCCTTTGTTTTCGTTTTTGCAGGATCCCCCCGCGGAATTGGGCTCAGACCCGGGGGGTTTTAATTTGGGCTCCAGGGTTTTGGCGGGCCCTGTGCAAAACCCAATTCAGGTGAAGCTCGACTTCCTTCCCCCTACCCCCCGCAGACGAACCCGGCCCGGGGGGGGTCAACCAAATCTTGGGGTTTACCTTTTGCCTTTTGTCTCGGCACGTAAGCGATTGGCCAATTTACTGCCGTGGGCGGGTTCTCCTATAACCGCTTTAGCCGGGGTCCCCCGGGGGCCTCCCCCCTTTTTCTCATGTATGGCCGCATCCCCGCCCCCCTCTCCCTTTTGGCAACCCCCCTCCGATGTCCCCCGGCCCGGGGGGGACGCACTTTGGGCCAAAAATATGAAGGCCATTTTGGTTTCCCCCACCCCCCCCTGCCCCCCCTTGTCCGGGGTTTTGAGCGCCCCTGAAGACCCAAGCGGGCGAAGAAGAATTTCCCCCCCCCCCGTCTTTTCCCTGGGGGGGACAAGGGTGGCTTTCCTCTTTTAAGTCCGCCTAAAGTTCCCTCTCACAAACGGGAAACCCCCTTTTTGAGGTCATTTAGCCGCATCAAACCCGGTTTGTCAAACAAAACTCCGGCTCCCCCTTCCCATGGAATCCCCCAAATTCATTTCATGTCTCCTTATTGAAACCCCTGGTCCTTAATCATTTTTCCCAGAAGGCTGTCCCTCCTCCGTCTGTGGCTGATGCGCCCAATGTCTTCAAGGTCAAAGATATTCTGGGCACGAGGAGAACTAGGGGAAAGCGATACTTCCTGGTGGACTGGAAGGGGTTCGGTCCCGAAGAGAGGTCTTGGGAGCCGGAGGAGAATATTCTAAACCGCAGCCTCATCCAGAAATTTCTTCTATCAAGTAAGAGGGGGGGGGCCAAAGGGGGGGTACTTTCACTGACGCCCCTGCGACAACTGTCCCGGGTCGCAGGCGCGCCCGTGCTCCCGCTTCAGCGGAGCCCCGTCCCGCATGTCGGGTTCGGGGTCCGCTCGTGTCCTGGTGCCTGTCAACGTTCACTTACCCGGCCACGCTCCTGCTCTGTTTGTCTCCGTCTCCCGGCGCGTGACTCCGCCCCTAGGGGCGCGCGCGCCAGCAGTTTGAATTTAAAGGGGCAGTGCGCCGGTAATTGGTCATTGCCGGGCACTGCTCCTATTTAAGTCCGACCTCTTCCTGGTGGCCCTCGCCAGATCCTTAGTGTATATTCTCTGTGGTGAAAGCTTCATAGTGCGTTCCTGTCTTGCCTTACCGTGTCCCGACCATCTGCCTATGTTTACCGACCACGAACCAGAGCCGCCTGTCCTGACCCTTCGCCTGTCTACGTCTACGAACCTAAGCCGCCTACCCTGACATCCTGCCTGTCCCCGACTACGAGCCTGTCTACCGATCCTGTACCTTGCCTTGGCCGCCACCACGGGCAAGCCCCGCCAGTGGTAGTGACCTGGTGGAATCCCGCCGCAGCAAGACCATCCCGCTTTGCGGCGGGCTCTGGTGAATACCGGGACCCACTTAGATTCCACTCCCTGGTGTGGGCTTAAGTCCTCGCCTGCAGTGGTCCAGTGGATCCACCTCCAGACCGTAACAGTTACACGTTTCATAGATTTGTTCAAATTCAAAAAAAGAGGAAAAAAGCCATAAAACTTCACTTTTATTGTTTCAATATAAAAAGTGAGAAGTAACTACGTCTCAACTATACACAAAAACACAGACACATCAAAATTCTAAGCTAAGAAGCCCTATCGCCTACCTAAGGACACTAATATCACCCTAACCTAATAAGGCAGGTCCTTCGCCCCGATAAGGGTGTGCCCGCAGGAGGACTGGCCCTATATAATAAAGACCCTGTTTAGCCCTATAGTCCTATCCCAACATAACATGTTTCGATCATCCAATTGATCACATCAGGGGAAAAATTCGGAAGACCAATATATACAACAAAATAGGCAATTAAATATCAGAGCCACAGTATTGAATAGCAACAGAGCCAAAATGAGTCCCCTCCAAAATGAATGTAATATAAGAATAGGGCTGTTACCGTTCCACAACTAACTAGAGTTACTTACAGTTAGTAGTCAATTACACAGCCACCTACCCAAGAACAAGTATTACATATCTGCAATGAAGAAAAGTGGACATGGAAACCTTAGTGTGAACATCTATCACGTTAGAAATCACATAAACACTGAGACAAAGGGGCTTAACAATTTAGAAGAGGATAGGATAGAACGTCCGTCCCGCACCCTGTAAGGGTGTAACAGCAGTGGCTGTGTTGAATGGGAGACGCTATCGAGCCGCGCGCTCACGGCTTTTTAAGGCGCTTCTTCATAGGTGCCCGCCGTGATCTCATCAGTGCGTGCTCGTTAGTTACTAACGAGCAGAGCGTCCCTGGTAGCCACGCACGCGCATAAGTAAGTTAACAACGCTCGAAAGCTTCTATAGCAACGGCGCATGCGCAGATGGACAATTCAGCCGTGCTTGATTCCAAGCACTACGGGAACGCACCTTTCAGCAGCGGATAGCGGGAAAGTGATCCCTGCTTCCTATAACTGTCTTAATCGGCATTTTAGAGGCAATATCTCTCTGGAAAGGAGTGTAGGTAAGTATAATACAGCACCAAACAATATAAAGGGAGCAGATGTCAAAGAGAGAATTTTAGATATAGCTATTAAATTCTAACGTTTCATTAAGTCCACAAGGTGTTTTGGATTGTAAAGAAAAAGTCCAAAAACACTCCCTTTGTAGGAGTAATCTGTCTATGTCTCCACGTCTTAAAGAGGGTGTTATACAGTTGATTCCCCTCCAAGTCAAGCATTTAGCATTCCCAGCATGATGTGAATGAACATGTCTGGAGATGGGGCTGTCTCGGTGATGGCGAGTCCTGAACCATTGATCCTACACCAAATACATTTACACCAAATACACCAAATTTGGTGTAGGATCAATGGTTCAGGACTTAATGACGGATCAATGGTTTTAAGCTAAGTATTGTTTTTGACATTTTTAGTGTTCCTTAATTTTCTTTACCTTGGATACATATCGTATGTATTGTTTAGAGTTAGTATATTAATAGGGTTAGCCACCGGCAGATGGCGCCGTCCTTTTTGGGACCATGACTCCGTCTTTTCTATAGGTTTATCTTGTAGGGTCATTATAGGTAATAGCTTACATCTGGTGATACATTAAGTAATTGAGGTTATTACTACCCTTCACTTCTTTATAGACTTTAGGGAACACTATATGTAATTTTTGAATATTTTTGTTTATTGTTGTAATGGGATTGTAGTTTTATTATTATATCATTAAAAGTTATATTTTAGAATAGGGTCTTTTTGTTTTCTTCTGTGAGTAAATATTCCCTCTGTTTCAACCTAGTACAAATATCTTGTTGTGTATTTCACCATATGGTATGCCTTCAATGACATGTCTTGGATGACTTGATTTAGCATGGAGAATTGAATTTCTAGCTGTGCATTTTCTATAAGGTAAAACATCAATATTGCCTTGATTACCCACCAGTTTGACATCCAAAAAATGTATAGTATTTTGTTGCCATTCTAGAGTAAATTTTAGATTCATATTGTTAGAGTTAATATACTCTTTAAACAGAATGGCTTGACTTGGTGTTCCTCCCCACACCAGGAGCAGGTCGTCTATGTAACGACCGTACCACCTGATGTGGGGAGAAAAGGGGCAAGAATCAGTTACGAGGTATCTCTCCTCCCACGCGGACATAAAAATGTTCGCGAGGGACGGAGAGAATTTAGCCCCCATAGAAGCCCCACACGATTGTAGAAAGAATTTTTTGTCAAAAGAAAAATAAATGTGGCTCAAAAGAAACTCTACACATATGATGAGAAACTCAACAAAATTTTCTGAAATAGAAGCAAAAAGGACCAAATGTGATCTAAGATACTCAACTGCCAGATGGTGAGATATAGAAGGATACAAAGCAATTACATTGCAAGAAACCCACAAATACGATTCACTCCATTCCATTTGTGATATCATGGCTATTAAACTTTTCGTATCCTTAATGTATCCTGATAAACGTTTGACAAATGGATGTAGGATAGAATCTATCCAACAGCCTAAACGTTCTCCCAAGGAGCCAATTCCTGCCACAATGGGGCGCAAAGGAGGTGGAAAACACTCCTTATGCACCTTCGGAAAGGAGTGAAAGATTAGGGTGGCAGGATGTTTTATAAACAATTTATCAGCCAACTGAGCTGTAATAGCTCCCATAGTGACTCCTTCGTCTAATATACATTTTAATTTTTGTTGAAATATACCCGTCGGGTCCTGGCTTAAGGGTTTATAGGTATCAATAGCTCACAAAATTTCTAAATTGAATTTTTTGTATAAACCACTATCAATGAGTACAATTGCACCTCCCTTGTCCGCTGATCTTACTAGGAGATCAGGGTTATTTTGTAAATCTGAGATAGCTTTGAATTATCCTTTAGTTAGATTTTTCTTGTTTTTATTATTGAGAAAATTTTTCAGCAATGCTAATAAATCCCTTTCTACTAGCTCCTGAAAGGTATCCATACCAGCGGGTCTAGATAAAATGGATTGAATTCTCTGTTTTTTACTCCGGTCTCAAACTTTCACTATCCAATGCTCGCAGATTGGTCAAACATATATTTTCCTGAAAAGACACATAACTAGAATTACTAATATCTCTTTCACTAATGCCAAGATTGTTATTTTGATTATCAAAACTTTCACTAGCACATTGAGAATCCAAAACCTTTGAAAAATGATTCTTTAGAGTCCTTGCAAAATAGTTGACGTCCAAAATAGTCCTATACAGGTCAAAATTTCTGGTTGGCACAAATCCCAATCCTTTGGACAAAACTGACAGTTGACTTTCAGATATAATATAACTTGATAAGTTAATAACAGGATTTTCTAATATCGGCGATATCAAGATTTGGCTTGTCTTTTTCTTTTTGTGTTTTCTTCCACCTCTTCTTCCCCGTTTTTTGTCGGTTTCTGGGCAATGTTATGTTTGGATTTACTTTTTCTGTTTGTGCTCATTGAAGATCCAAACTTGAGGCATCTGATGTATCATCCGACGTGGCTTGAGCCACTGTATCATCCGAGGTATCCAACCCAGGAAAAGACACTTTATTATAACCAGAGTGAGACTGACCTTGTGCAGACTGGTGTTTTAAGATGGATTTTAGACCTTTTGTTTGTGATCTCCATGTATAAACATTATTCTTTTCGTAGTCCATTGTATCCCTTTGAAACTTCCTGCTTTTATAGGAAACAATATTATCCTCTAATTTTTTTTTTTCTCATTCAAAACAACTTTTATTAAGAAACATGGTAAAAGTACATAATGCAAAAGAAGGCACTCATAGGGATAAAGCAATACAATAATCGGGCAACACGTTTGTAGGAAGAGACAATTGACTTCTTGTATCTTGTGTATCCACAACTAACTAGCATAAGCAAACATGTTCAGCAATAAGCTCAATGCCAGGTGGGGGGTCAGGAAAGAAGGGGAGGGAGGATGGCAAGGGTCGTACAGGATCAAGGCAGAGCATCCATACAAGAAAAAGCAGTAGAAATCTAAGTAGTTGAGAGGACAACCTAGTTACTCGGCACCACCCCAACGGGGAGGACATCCACCCCCATCCGAGCCTCTCAACAAGTACAAATATGCTGCCGGTTTCCTTGAGCAATAAAAGAAAACGGTATAACCCCATGTATGGACCTTGCAATATGGACAAAGGCAAAGAGTCGGTAAGAACGAACAAAACCAAGAACAAAACCCAGCGGCAGGCTCACCGTCCACAACGCGTCCCCTGCCGAAATCCATGTGAAAGTCCCATTACCTTGACCGATCCTCCTCGCGTCCCGCAAGGTTCCCTCACCCATCTCCCAAGCATGTAATTCACGAGCACCGTAGGTAGTATTCTGAGTTGCAAAAAGTTATCCAGTCCCCCCATGTCTGCAAGTACTGGCTATAGCATAAAGGAGAATCTGTCCTAAACTCCTCCAGGCGCTGGATAACATGGACCTCCCGCAGCCAATCTGTTATGGACGGGCTTGTAGTGGACAACCAGAGTCTGGGGATGACTATTTTGGCAGCAAGAAGTAAAAAGATGAGGAGATGTGATTTAAGAAGAGCAGTAGGCAATGGGATGTCGAACAGGAGTACTGATGCGGGGCAGTACTGGATTGCGATCCCAGTGACTGTGTAGATTATATTAAGTACCCCCCTCCAGAAGGGCTGCAGAGAAGGGCAGCCCCACCAGATGTGTGTCATGGTGCCCCTCTCCTTCTGACACCGCCAACAGGTCGCCGGGGTAGATGGGGAGAACAGGTTGAGTAGCGCTGGGACGCGGTACCATCTTGTTATAATTTTATAATTGAGCTCGTGGGCCCTGGAAGACACCGAGGATTTATGAGTCAATTGGAATGCTTTATACCAGTCATCCTCTGAAAGGGTCATGTTGAGCTCCTTTTCCCAGCTACTTTGAAAAGGCAGCCGGGCAGAGGCTCTAGAATTGAGTCTTCGCTTGTACAGACCGGATCTGACTCGCCTCTCGGAATATCTTCCAAGGCATCACAGCTCAAAGGTGGATAGGGGTCCCTGTGGCATGTACAATTTTTTCCAGCTGGAGTGAAAGCTGCGTAGCTGGTAATAATGGAGCCTAGCAAAGTGTGTCACATTTGCATTACCAACCAGTTCTTCATACTCCTTCAGGGCCCCAGAGGTAAGTATCTGATCAAGAACTGGAGCGATGGCTCCAGTCGCCAAGAGTCGGGAGAGAGCCGTGGCAAGCGGTTCAGGGACTTCAGGATTGCCCAGAAGTGGAGTATACAGGCCTCCCACCCGAACCAGTCCCAATTTCACAACGCATGACCTGAATACAAGAACCGAGGCCTGTGCAACCAGTGGAACCTGGGCCAGCAAACCCCTCGACAGCACCGAGGGTGGGAGCCAGGGAAGCGCCGCGACTGGGTTTCCATACAAGAGGGATTCGAGGTACACCCAGAGTTTGGAATTTCTCCCTCCGAAAGCATCCAGGGTCCTTGCTACCACCGCGGCAATATACTAGGCTTGGAAGTCCAGCAACGCAAGTCCCCCTTCAGCCTTCGGGCGCGCCAGGGTGGTCTTCGCTATTCTCGGCCTCCCCCGTGCCCAAACGAAGTGAGACACTAGTTTACGTAGCGTCTTGAAAAAGGTCCGGGGGAGTACTATGGGGATTGCTTGAAAAACAAGCGCGGGAGCACATTCATCTTTATGATGTTTATGCGGCCTAGCCACGAAAACTCTTTTTTATCCCATTTTGAAAGATCTTGTTTAATCTTGGCCAACAGGGGAGTGAAGTTTAAGTCAAGAACAGTATCAGGGTTTGAGGGTATACTGACCCCCAAGTATTTAAAAGCACCGTCCACCCAAGAGAAGGGTAAGTTAGCCCTCAAATGGGATATGGTGACCGGTGGGAAGTGGAAGCTGAGAGCAGAGCTCTTTGCCATATTAATCTTATGGTTGGAATAGAGACTGTATTCATCGATTACCTCCAGCGCTGCCGGGAGAGAGGAGGCGGGGTCCCCTAGATAGAGAAGCAAATCATCGGCAAATGCCGAACACTTAAACTGGTGGTTGCCAACCCGGAGTCCCTGCACCTGAGAGTCACTGCGCAATGCCCGCAGCAGGTGCTCCATGGCCAGGATGTAGAGAATGGGGGAGAGGGGGCATCCCTGTCTGGTGCCATTTCCAATTGTAAGGGGGGCGGACAGCATCCCATTCACCCTGATCTGGGCTTGGGGGGAGGAGTACAAAGCCATTATCTTCCCTCGCATCACCGAGCCCAGACCCAAAGATTCCAACATCCCACCCAGGAAAGGCCATGCGATTCTATCAAAGGCCTTCAAGCGACAGGAAGAGGCACTGAGTCTTACATGAGCGAACTTGATGTAACAAAAAGAAAGTTTTAAGCGTATTGTCTCTCGCCTCCCTGGAGGGCACGAATCCCACCTGATCCGGGTGGATGATATCAGTGAGCAATGGTTTAAGTCTATTTGCCAGCAGTTTGGCGAAAATTTTTGCGTCGGTCTTGATTAGCGATATAGGACGATAACTTTGGCATTGTGCTGGGTCCTTACCCTCCTGTTGGATCACCACAATGTGAGCTCAGAAAAAGGCGGGATCAAAAGGAGTCCCCGCAGTTGCCACAGTAAACGTCCGGAGTAGCGGGTTAGCCAACGCGGCTGTAAGAACCCTATCGCATTGGGACGTGTAGGCATCCGGGCCCCGGCTCTTGCCAGCAGGCAGCGACTGTATAGCCGTCATCAACTCTTCCTCAGAAAAAGGGTCCTCCAGGGAGGCGAGAGACTCAGCGGGGAGGGGGGGGGGAGAGCCGTTCGAGCCAGGTAATCACGCATAGCAGCCCCAGAAACACCAGGAGGGGGGAGGTTGTAAAGCCCAGAGTAATAGTCACGAAAGACCTTCAGTATGTCCTCCGTGAGGTGAGCGACCCTTCCCTCTGGGGTTTTGATAGAGGGGACATAAAGTGCGGCCCTTTTATCCCTGAGTGCGCGGGCTAAATGTTTACCGGGTTTGTTGCTCCAGGCATAAAAGGAGCTAGCACACACCTGACGATATTTCTTATGCTTGTGTTCCATGAGCTGGAGGATGTCATGTCGTATCTGTATGGTTGCCCTTAAGTCCTCGTCCAGGCCCGAGGCTTTATGCTTGGCCTCTATGGAGGCAAGCCGCATCAAAAGAGAGTGCAGTTTGGCCGCAGCCTCTCTCTTTAGACGAGCGCTGTGTTGAATTAGCACGCCTCTGAGAGAGCATTTCAGTGCCTCCCATTGGATTTGAGGAGAGGTGGTATCGGAGGAGTGAGCCGAGAGAAAGACGTCTATCGAGCGCTGAAGATCAGATAGACAAAGAGAGTCCGAAAGGAGCGTTTCATTCAGCTTCCAAGAGAAGGGAGGCCGATGGTAGTGTGGCAAGGCCAAATCACAATGAACAGGGGCGTGGTCGGAGTGGAGGACATTCCCCACTGAGGCTGACACCACATAACGCAGCAGCGAATGTTGTGGCAGGATGTAGTCTATACGTGTATAGGAATTGTGGGGGAAAGAGTAGAAAGTATAATCCCTGTCCTGCGGGTGTAGTAGGCGCCACACTTCCACCAGCTGCATGTCATGGAGCAGCTTCTTGATTTTATTGAGAGTACTATAGGCCACCGGAGAGCGCCCGGCTGAAGTGTCTAGGAGTGGGTTCAAGGCCAAGTTCATGTCCCCCCCCCAGCACGATTTGTCCCTGAGCAAAAATAAGAAGGGCATCCAATATCTTGTTTAGAAAGGTCAGCTGACCCGTATTGGGTGCATATATGATAGCCAGTGTGTACACCTGACCCTGAAGGCCAACTTTGAAAAAGAGGGGCCTAAGCGTCTTCATCCCGGTATGTATCCAGAATCGTGATAGGGAAGCGATTTATGGAAAAATATGGCCACCCCCTTGACCTTAGACAAAGGATGAATGTTATGGCACCAGACAGGGAAATACCTGTTACGATAGGACTGTAGCTGCGAGGAGAGGAGGTGGGTTTCCCGGAGAAAAACAATGTGGGACTTCTGTTTGTGAAGGTGATATAGGGTTTGCGATCTTTTTTCGGGGGAGTTGAATCCCTTAACATTAAGGGACGAAAGGCGTATATTCGCCATTTGTATATCTATCAGAGAAGGAAAAGAAAACACCCCCCGATACTGCAAGGCGCGTGCGCCCGGTTCGCCAGCCGCTGAGCCAAAAAGAAAAAAAACATAACCAGTAGTCAGTCAAAAAAAAAGCCCGATTAACATAGGCCGGGTAACTAAAGTAGGCAGGTAGCTAACTGCAATGGCCATTTGGTAATCCAAAATGGCCCACCTAAACGGGGGGTCCGTCACCAAAGTAGCAGAGGCCAAAAAGGGAAAGAGGAAGAAGCAGGCAATAGCATGTACAAGTAAAGAGGGTTACCACACCGCTAAAAATCTGCAGTGTGCAAACCTCCGGAGTCACAAGAAAATAGTCCTTTGGTAAAGGCGTCCCACCCCGGGCAAGCCCCCCAAGGCAGCATGCAGATGTGAAAAGGGGAAAACTCCCTGAGATTCAGAGAAGGTGATGCGCCAAGGGGGGAAACCCCGAGAGAGACCGCCCCCACCAATTTCCGGGACCAGAATGTCTAAGGTGCCTTCGACACAAGACCCCACACTGCAGTCGAAGGGGGAGGCCTCAAGGGACCCCCCACCCCCGATGCGCGTCGGAGGACGTGCCACAAGCCCCACAGACCAGCCATCCAGACAGAGTAATGAAGGCACCAGAGAAAATTGGGGAATTACGCCTCCTGTGGGCGACGTTAACAGGTTAGAACTGTCACCCAAGGAAACCTCACTAACAGGTAAGTCCATTAAGTCCAGTCGATAAACTGCAAGCCAATTAGAAGCGTGGTTATCTAGTGGCCCAGTCACAAGGCCTAAGTTCCTCAGCGATGAGGCCTCGCTCTCTCTGCGGTTGGCTATCCAGGCTGTCCCGACGGCGCCGAGATCTCTGAGACTGTGAGGTGACAAGCTGGGTGCGCACCCGTTGGTTATCCTTCAACTGGGCTTGCCCCAAATAAGGATTCATGGATGTGGCCTGCGACCAGTCTGGGAGGACCACCTCCGGGAGCCCCAGGGCAGCGATGAAGGCCGGAAGATCTTCCATAGAGCGAAAGGTTATCAATTTGTCAAGATGCTTAACTTGGAGCGAAAAGGGAAAGCCCCATCTGTATGGGATATTTTTGGATTGGAGGACCGCCAGCAGTGGTTTAAGTGCCGCTCTCATGCGCAGTGTGCGACGCGATAGATCCGGGAATAGACTCAGCTGGACTCCTTCAAACTCAAGTCGTGGCATCAGACGGGCTTTGCGCATGATCTCCTCTTTCAGAGTAAAATGGTGGATCCTGCAAATAATTTCCCGCGGGCGCATAGGATCTATGCTTGGCGGGTGCAGCACCCTGTGAGCCCTATCAAATTCATTGGGGGTCTTCTCCGGCCGTCCAAGGATTCGGTTGAATAATGATGTCAGGATGGAGGTGAGGTCGCCTTGTTTGACAGATTCCGGTAGGCCTCGCAGCCTTACATTATTCCGCCGGCTGCGGTTCTCTAAGTCATCCAGTTGGGTGGTAATTGATGCTGCTGCAGGGCCTGTTCTCTCATGGAGGACTGTAGAGTGGTGATCAATGTGGATGTCGATTCTTGAGCCTTTTCCAGCTGACGGACTCTGACCTGAAGGTCTGCCACATTGGTTTGGACTGGATGCAGCTCCTGTCTCCAGGAGTGTCTCAAGTCCTGGGCTAGGAGATGCAGGTCTTGTTTGGATGGTAAAAAGGAAAGCAGGGCTGGTAGCTCAGGATGGGCTTCTAGGGCATGAGCCGCATCCTCAGGTGGCAAGAGTCCCGGGATCTGGGAGGCAGGCGTTACCCTAGGTCTGCAAGGGGAATGAAGCTGGAGCTCTGTACTATTGACTTGGTGTGAGGGGCTTCCTCCCCAAGTCGGAGAGTGAGAGCGGGATGCCCACGGGATCCCCTCACTCAGCAGATCGCCCAGCTGGGAACGGTGGTCGTGCAGTGAACCTGTTGGAGTCAGGGCGGCAGATGGACCCTCATCATCCATGGGAGTGGAGCGAGATCTCACACCTCCACCCTTCGGGGTCCCACCACCATCCCAAGCCGCAACAAGCTCCCCACAGTGTCCAGAGGACCACGGACTGTCCTGTCCTATGGGGCTGGGAAGGAGGACTGTAGTGTCCGTTAGATTCTCAGGCGGGCTCTCTGGGGCCCCATAGTCGTCGCCTCCGGGTGGTACCTAGTCCAGGGTCCCCACCTGCAACGGAAGGGTAGCATGGAATGTCCCGGGGTCCCCCGCTGCATCCATGGGGTCGCCACAGCCCGTCCCCCCTGCATCTGAGGGGGCTAAGGGGCCTAGGGCTGGCCCAGAAGCTGCATGATGGCCCCCCTCATCTCCTGCGTGTGGCTGTTCAGTGGAGACAGTGGCATGCTGTGTGTGGGGAAGCTGGATCTCAGCCCCCTGTGAGCCCTCCGCTGCCCGGTTAGGTAACATAATCAGGGGGGGTGCGGGGCGGCGCACGGAGCCGGGCGAGGAGAGTGCCGGACCGCACAGACCTGCTCCCGCCGCTCGTGTGTCGCCGTTATCGGTCTCTGCCGGGCTGATTCAGGGCTCGGGATCGCGGCCGTGGGAGCGTGCAGAGGTGCCACGGCACACTGACCTGTCGGGATCTTAGCCGCGGAGTCGTCTCTTGGCAGGTGAGTGCCGGCGCCGCTCTGCTTCGTTGCTGATGCTCCGTGCCAGGGTCCCTGCGCCGCCGGTGCTTCATCCGCAGCGTTCTCCGGCCTCTGGCTCACTTCCCGCCCAGCAGGGACAGGAGGAGCAGACGCGGCGTTAGACCGCAGGGTCTGGGTCGGCTGCGCAGTGGCTGCAAGTCGAGGAGATCCACCGCCCGTCCCTTGTGCTGTGCTGCAAGATGGCGCCCGCTGTTCCTGTGCGCGGGAAGCGCGGTCTTCTCCCTCCAGCTGCTGCAAAGGGGCAAAATAGTTGGAGATAGGCAGCCCCATTTGTTCAGGGAGCCCCCCGGGTGCCAGGGGTGTCTTCTTGTTGCGTTTTTGCCTCATTTCTGCGGTCCCAGATGATAGTATTTGACTGTTCTCCGGAGGAGCTCCTGCAGTGTGCTGCTAGTTGCTTATACGGCAAACCACGCCCCCCTCCCCCCCCCCCCACAGATCCATCTTCTAATTTTTTTATATTAACTAGGATTTTTTCATGCAATTCTTTGTATGAGGATAGATTTTCTTTTGGACGTAATAATTCTTTTAGTTGTAAAATTTCCTCATTTATTTCAGATCGCGTTTCCTCTTCATGATCTATTAGCAATTTCATCAATTTTAGTGAGCACTCACTCAAAATTAAATTCCACTTGTCCATGAAATTTTTATCAGACATATTTGTAGGGAATTTCCTAATGCGAAGACCTCTTGGGATCATTTGTTTTTCGACATAGGATTCTAGGGTGGTCTGATCCCACCATAATCTCATTTCTTTGGACATAAGACGTTCAAGTTTTAGCATATTGTATTTAAGATCATCATTTCCATTCACATTTTGCGTTTCTGATCTTGAGAAAATACGAGCTGCCCTTTGGCACCTTGCAGGTAAAGTTTCCATGGAATCAATTCGATTCTCCGTAGTACTATTGTAGATTGTGGAAATAATTTATTTAAATACAAAACCTTGTTTCATCTAATGTTAGTTCAGAGTTCAGCAATATAACAGAATACAGGCAAACATGAATGTCTGTGGGAGCACGACCGCCTTCGGTGTTTGTGAGATAAACAAGCAACGTTGGATGATACATCAGATGCCTCAAGTTTGGAATCTTCAATGAGCACAAACAGAAAAAGTAAATCCAAACATAACATTGCCCAGAAACAGACAAAAAACGGGGAAGAAGGGGTGGAAAAAAACACAAGAAGAAGAAGACAAGCGAAATCCAGATATCGCCGATATTAGAAAATCCTGTCATTAACTTATCCAGTTATATTGTATCTGAAAGTCAATTGTCTGTTCTGTCTAAAGGATTGGGATTTGTGCCAACCAGAAATTTTGACCTAGGACTATTTTGGACGATTTTGCAAGGACCCTAACTCTAAAGAATCATTTTTCAAAGGTTTTGGATTCTCAATGTGCTAGTGAAAGTTTTGATAATCAATATAACAATCTTGGCATTAGTGAAAGAGATATTAGTAATTCTAGTTATGTGTCTTTTCAGGAAAATATATGTTTGACCAATCTGCGAGCATTGGATAGTGAAAGTATGAGATCGGAGTCTATGTCTTGCCCAGATTTAAAATGTAAAAAACAGAGAATTCTATCCCATTTTATCTAGACCCGCTGGTATGGATACCTTTCAGGAGCTAGTAGAGAGGGATTTATTAGCATTGCAGAAAAACTGTCTCAGTAATAAAAATAAGAAAAATCTAACTAAAGGAGAGTTCAAAGCTATCCTAGATTTGCAAAACAACTCTGATCTCCTAGTAAGACCAGCGGACATGGGAGGTGCAATTGTACTCATTGATAGTGGTTTATACAAAAAATTCAATTTAAAAATTTTGGGAAATATTGATACCTATAAACCCTTAAGCCAGGACCCAACAGGTATATTTAAAAAAAAATTAAAATGTATACTAGACAAAGGAGTCACTATGGGAGCTATTACGGCTCAGTTGGCTGACAAATTGTTTATAAAACATCCTGTCACCACGATCTTTCACTCCTTTCCGAAGGTGCACAAGGAGTGCTTTCCACCTCCTTTGCGCCCCATTGTGGCAGGAATTGGTTCATTGGGAGAACGTTTAGGCTGTTGGAAGATTCTATCCTACAGCCATTTGTTAAACGTTTACCTGGATACATTAAGGATACAAAAAGCTTAATAACGATGATATCACAAATGGAATGGAGTGAATCGTATTCGTGGGTTTCTTGCGATGTAATTTCTTTGTATCCTTCTATACCTCACCACCTGGCAGTTGAGTATCTTAGATCACATTTGGTCCGTTTTGGTTCTTTTTCAGAAAATGTTGTTGAGTTTCTCATCATATGTGTAGAGTATCTTTTGAGCCACATTTATTTTTCTTTTGACGAAAAATTCTTTCTACAATCGTATGGGGCTTCTATGGGGGCTAAATTCTCTCCTTCCCACGCGAACATTTTTATATCCGTGTGGGAGGAGAGATACCTCCTAACTGATTCTTGCCCCTTTTCTCCCCACATCAGGTGGTACGGTCGTTACATAGACGACCTGCTCCTGGTGTGGGGAGGAACACCAAGTCAAGCCATTCTGTTTAAAGAGTATATTAACTCTAACAATATGAATCTAAAATTTACTCTAGAATGGCAACAAAATACTATACATTTTTTGGATGTCAAACTGGTGGGTAATCAAGGCAATATTGATGTTTAACCTTATAGAAAATGCACAGCTAGAAATTCAATTCTCCATGCTAAATCAAGTCATCCAAGACATGTCATTGAAGGCATACCATATGGTGAATTCATCAGAAACAAGAGAAATTGCATATATTCCAAATACACAACAAGATATTTGTACTAGGTTGAAACAGAGGGGATATCCATCATGGTTGTTGAACAAATCTATGAAACGTGTAACCAACATAGATAGATCTGATTTGCTAACGGATGGAAATCCAAATGACACTGAGAATAAAAATCTGGTTACTTTCACTACAACGTTTAGCCCACAGTACAAAGAAAAATGTGGCATAGTCAAAAAATATCTACCGTTACTTTCTACACAAGAAAATATGAGGGGAATAGTAACAGAAAATATAAATTTTGTATCCCGAAGAGGGAAAACACTAGGAGTTATGTTATCACCTAACTTTCATCCACATACGGAAAACTCCAGCGGGTCAGCAGTGCTCCACTTTATTCCTTATGATACAGCACAGGACAGTGCATAGAAAATACAACGCCAACGCGTTTCTGGTCCCTCCGGACCCTTTATCACCTAGTTACTTTTCATCAGATACCAATTTTGCTAACACACATTGGTTATCAATAAAAGGCACATACCGTTGTGGTTACTTGCGATGTACTACATGTACATTTATAGATTGTTCAAAGGAATTTTTCTCTTACACGAAAGAAGAGTCTTTTCAGATGACTTCGTACATAAACTGCAACACGCTTCGTGGTGTATCTTATTTCATGTAGCGAGTGTGAAATACAATATGTAGGATGCACCACTAGAGCTTTAAAGGTACGTATCCGCAGACATCTGTTGGATACACAAAAATTTCTAAGCACAGGAATTTCTATGGCCATCAAACATTGTATCGAGGTTCATGCAGAAAGCACTAGAACATTCAAAGTGTAAGGCATAGAAAGGGTTAGCAAACCTGTTAGAGGCGGGGACCATAGTAAGAAATTGCTCGCCAGGGAAACCTGGTGGATATACAGACTGGGCACCAAATATCCCGATGGTATGAATAAAAGACACGATGTGATGTGCCATTATTAATGTTTCTAATGATTTCCCAGGTTTTTAATTTTGTAATTGTATTTTTATATGTTTATATTATATTATTCTGAAAATCATGTGACTAGATCATGTGATTAGAATGGGATTATTTAAATGAGGCTGGTCACTCTGTTTGAGTAGGTCATGAATAAGGAGATTTTTCTCCGAAACGCGTCGACCCTTTGGGGATTCGTTATGGAACATGTCTTTTAAATTTTGATGGAATAAAGATTGTGCAATATTTTAATCTATGACGGAGGTTACGCTGGACTTTCTCTTTCTCTGCATTTTGATAAACATATATGAGGATACTTCGGCCCGTCCGGGCGTTCACCCGACAAGACTCAATCAGGTGAGCTGACCTTTTAATGTGCATTGTTTATCTCATAGACAGAGATTGTATGAGATTCCCTCTGTACACCTAGTTTTCATTGTAACAAAGTTGATCCATTTATAATATTAGTAATCCTTGCATTGGTTGTTACCCTGGTGATAGAAAAGGATTTGTGGGTATTAGTTGTACCTAATCGTGTTGTCACCATAAAGGTATGCAGTGCTGCTCCATTCTGTAGTTTTGGGGCATATTGGCCAAAGAATGGATCAACTAAGAACATTCCTTTAAAAAGAAAAACCTGTATTGCCCATAGCAACTTTACATAAGATTGTTTGCCATGGGTTGGGGTGCTATTAGGGCAATATTGGCAGGAGCCCTGAAGAAATGTTTTTTAAAAAAGGAGCCCTGTGATATTGTGCCGTATAGCACCTGGTAATCAGTGGGGGCTTTCAGATGCTTTGGCTGTGTGGGGCTCTAAAATTTACTTATGCAGAGCCATGGCCATGGGCAACATGCAATTAGTGCATGTTTGGTGTGGAATGCTTGCATCTGCAGTTGTGAAATTACAAGTGCCAGCATGCCACACTATACATGTACTAAATATACGTGTTCCGACTTACATACAAATTCAACTTAAGAACTAACCTCCAGTCCCTATCCCGTATGTAACCGGGGACTGCCTGTATAAGTTAATAAATGTTTATTAATAAAGGTTGGACCCCCGGAACTACTGACCGACAATGTTAGGTGCTTTATGCTTGATCCATATATACCAACGACATGCGTCCCTCTCTGCTAACTCTTTGAATTTTTATAAAAGTTTAATTAATCAAAAGTGTTCCTCCTGGGCTCTTTTTGAGCTTACTGGCTCTTAGAATAAATCCCTGGATCAATGACCCTTCTCCAGAATCCTGGTCACTATAACTTGTTATATTATTAGAGTCTAGAAATGCATCCAGACCTTTTTTGAAGTTTGCTAGTGAATTCACCATGACAAGTTCCTCTGGCAGAGAGTTCCACAGTCTCACTGCTCTTACAGTAAAGATTCCCTTTCTATGTTTATGTAGAAACCTTCTTTCCTCTAGACGCAGAGGACGCCCTCATGTTCTAGATACAGTCCTGGGTATAAATAGATCTTGGGAGAGATCTCTATATTGACCTTTGATGTATTTAAACATATTTATTATGTCCCCCAAAGCCGTCTTTTCTCTAAACTAAATAACCCTAATCTTGCTAATCTTTTTGGGTATTGTAGTCCACCCAGTCCTTCTTTCGTTGCCACCTTTGAACCTGTTCAAGCTCTACAATGTCTTTCCTGTGCACTGGTGCCCAAAACTGTCCCCAATATTCCATGTGTGGTCTGACCAGTGACTTGTATAATGGGAGTATAATGTTCTCATCGTGTACATCTATGCCCCTTTTCCTTTTCATACACCCCATGATCCTGTATGACTCTACAGCTGCTGCCTGACACTGGCTGCTAAAGTTCGTGAGGGTCAGACGAATATGTTTCGATGATGAAACATACATCGAGAGTATGAATAAATTTATTGAGAAATTCGTAGAATGAGGCTATGAGAGTGAGGAGGTTACCAAGGTGGGTTTAGAAGTATTTAGCCCCTTAATGTCAAGGCCTATTTTTTTCATGCTCGTTTTTCCCTCCTCACCTTCTCAGTCATACCATTTTTCCATCTTCATAGATATATGAGGGCTTTTATTTTGCGGGACAAGATGTATTTTCAAATGGTGTTATTCATATTACCATAGAATATAATGGGAAACTGCAAAAAAATTGTAAGCTGGGCAAAATGTGAAAAAAAGTACTTGTGCCATGTTTGCGGGTGTTTTGCTTTAACGGCATTCATTTTTATAGCGTTCACCAAGTGGTATAAATGACATAATAACTTTACTATGTGGGTCAGTACAATTACAAGAAAATACATTTTATATAGGTTTTTACATTTTAATAGTTTTACACAATAGAAATGTGTTTAGGAAAAAACTGTGCTTTTATGTCATCATAATCTGACAGCCATAACTTTTTTATTTTGCTGTGTACAGAGCTGTGTAGGGACTTGTTTTTTGTGGGATGAGTTGATGTTTTTATTGATATCATTATGGGATGCATATGATGCTTTGATCACTTTTTATTAATGGTTTTGCAATCTTGGTAGTGTTGTTTATTTTTTACAGCGCTTACCGTGGGGTATAAATGACATCCTAGCTTTACTCAACAGGTCAATACAATTATAGCGATATCCAATATGTATATTTTTTATGTTTTACTGATTTTACACAATAAAAACACTTTTTTTAAACAGCAAAACACGTTTTTGCATCACCATAATCTGAGACCCATAACTTTTTTCACTTTACTGTGTATGGTGGTGCTGTATAGTAGCTTGTTTTTTTGCGGGACGATTCAGTTTTTATTGGTATCATTTTCGGGGGACAAGTCTTTTTGATCTCTTTTAAATATGTTTTTTGGAAGGCAGGGTGAAGAAAATACTGCAATCCTAGTAGTTTTTTTTTTCATTTTTACTTTTAACAGGGCTCACCATGCAGTATATATGACAAGTTCATTTTACTTTCCCGGTCGAGATGAATACGGCGATACGCAATTTATATATTTTTTATGTTGAAGCAACGCTCTCCTCCATCCACCAGCACCGCCTCCCCCATCTCTCCTCTTAGCAGATGATTTCGCCACTCACTTCCTAAATAAGATCAATCTCATCAGACAAAGCTTCACCCCACAGTCCCCTCTGCCTAACTCTATTCCTGCAGTGCACCCACAGCCCACTTGTACACCTGCTCATCACTACCCCCCCTAACTTGCTTCTCTCCTGTCACTCATGACAAGCTCTCCTCTCTACTGTCCTAATCCAACCTCACCACGTGTAGTCTTGACCCACAGCCAGACCACTTCATACATGACCTTACTGTTGTTATCATCCTACCCCTCACCCATCTCTTCAACCTATCCTTAACCTCTGGCATCTTCCCTTCCTCCTTTAAACATGCTACCATCACCCCCATTCTTAAGAAACCATCTCTTGACCCCTTTGAAAGCACAAAAATGCTAGTCCATGCACTTGTCATTTCCCGCCTAGACTATTGTATTGTACGAGCGTGGTGATAATTGACATGTCAATTACTTGCAGCAAATACGCGCCGTGAGTAATGTATGTCAATGTGGCTGGCGGGCTGCCGCCCCCCTCCCTCCCGCGTTGCGGGAGTACGCGCTGATCAGCGTGACTCCCAAATCACCTGGCGTAATTGCGGCCATACTGTATGCGCCGCAATTACGCCCTGTGAACATAGCCTTAGGGCCACATGTATGAAAACTGTCTAGGTCTAAAATTCACTTTGTTGCCCATAGCAACCAATCAGAGCGCTCTCCATTTCATAAGATGCTCTAAAAATTAGAGGGTGCTTGAGGGTAGCTATAGACAACAAAAGATTTTTAACCTAATGCTTTCTACTGTGGTCCTTAGTATTATGCTGAATTTGAGAAAGGGAGCCAAGGGCAGCTCGAGAAACGCGTCATTCGGTTGTATTTGTATTTTATTTTTATAGGTGCACTTGAATGTGGATACGTCTAGTGTTATATGTTTTACTGATACAGGCACTTTTTTTATAAACTTTTGATTTACCTTTTTAAAAAACCTTTTTTTAAGGGAAACCATAGTTTAATGGGAAACTGTTTTCAAATACACAAAAAAATTTTAAATAAATACTGGAGTCATAACGGGTGACCCAAAATTTGGTCACTTGTTTAAAAAACCCCTTTTAAGCATTTTCCTACAGACGTTGATTGGTAGGGGCCCTTGGTTAAAATATCAGACCATTACCTAAAACTAAACAACAAAAATGAAATACTATGAATAAATGTACATGCCCCCATCATAAGTGCTAAAATTGCACAAAGTTTTTAAAGTTTAAAAATTTTTCCATCCTACAAAGGGGGGAGATCCCTTTCAAATTTATTTTCTTTTGATCAAAGAATGCTATAAAAAGATTCAGTCCTTCATTCTTTCATTTAAAAACCCGGGCACACCTAGTTCTTGCAAAAAAAGCCCCAAAGCATATGGCCCACCCCCCCCATGCTTCCAGTTAAAATTTTTCTTTGGATGCAACCACATTTTTCTCCCCAAACAAAACTGTGTTTCTACCAAACAGTTGTACTTTGGTTACATCTGACCATATGACATTCTCCCAATACTCTTCTGTATCATCCAGATGTTCTGTAGTAAACAGGCTCAGGTCAGATAGGCCCGGACATGTACTGGCTTAAGCAGCGGGACAAGTCTGGCACTGCAGAATCTGAGTCCCTGGCAGCGTAGTGTGTTACTGATGGTAGCCTTTGTTACGTTGGTCCCAGCCCGCTGACCTCTTCCGATTTGGAAACAAGTCGGGCCGGATGTTGGCCAGATTAGCCAAGGGTAGACATCATGCCTCCTATATTACAGCCATTAAAATGAAATCACTTCTGTACCATCCCAAATAAATGACACACTCAGAGATTTTTACCAGACTCTCTACTCTTCACCCTCTGCTGACCATTTCATCAGTAAAGCTAAGGAGTTTCTTAATAATACCAAATTACCCAGTCTCTCTGATGATCAGAGAGCTGCCTTGAATTCAGATAATAATGAAGAAGAGGTAAAATTGGCTATTAGTCACTTGGTGAACATGGCTTCTCCGAAGAGGTATATAAAATACTGAAAGACCAGATAGTACCCATCCTAACTAGTATGTACAACAACATTCTCAATACAGCACAATGTCATCCGGAATCCTGTAACTTCTATATCAAAGTTCTCCCGGAAAAAGGAAAAGACCCCTTGCTGGCATCCTCATACAGGCCTATCTCACTAATAGATATTGATCAGAAGATCCTTTCTAAGATACTTGCTGATCGATTAGCGGACTTTTTACCTAAATTAGTTGAACAAGCCCAAAGGTGCTTCATCAATAGATGGGCGAGGGTTGGAAACATTTGCAAGGTATTGGCGGTGTTGGATAGGGTAAAGGGAAGACCAATTCCAGGAGAACACCCAGCTCTAATTGCCTTCGATGCCGAAAAGGCATTTGACAATTTTCAATGGAATTGGCTTTGGTTCGTTATTGACTCGGTAGGCATTACAGGGCATTTCAGGACATTTTTAGCAGGTATTTACAAGAGCCCCACTGTTCGTGTCCATACCCCTGGTTACCTCTCCAAGCCAATATCCCTCCAAAAGGGCACAAGACAGGGATGCTCCTTATCACCCCTATTGTCCAATCTGGCCTTACAGCCTCTTGTGAGACTTCTGGAGGAATCAGACCTATTCGAGGGTATTAGCATTGGAGCCGAAACAGTGAAACTCGCACTGTTTGCTGATGACATGTTTCTATTTATGTCAGGTCCTTTCAGACAGTTGCCTGGAGTAATTGATAAGTTGCTACAGTTTGGGAAATTCTCCAGCTACAAGATTAATGTCACCAAAACTGAACTCTTAGAAATGGGTAATCCTGAGAAGTGGCGCAAATTAGAACTGAATATTACAACAGTAACATCTCACATTACGTACCTGGGAATTAAAATTGGACGTATCTCTTTATGGACTAAATCATCCCCCAATTATACTGAAAATTATAAATTAATTAAAGAGTTGGATTCACTTACCTCTTACTTTGTCAGTTAGATGTCGTCAGATCAAGATGATCAGCTTTGTCAGGATTTTTTACCCCCTTTAAACTCTGCCATTATTATTATAGCACATGGGTACATGGATGTGCAGAAACTTAACTCTGCATTCACAAAGTTTATATGGGCAGGGAAGAGGTCTAGGAACTCACTATCAAAGTTAGTGATGAATCACAGCAGAGGAGGCTTAAATTTCCTAAACTTACGGGGTTACAACTTAGCCTAACTAGACACATTATTGATTGGGTCAAGGAATCGGACAGGTTTTCAAATTGGGGTCTAGAAAGGGATTTGGTGTCACCCTGGCATCCAGTGGCACATTACACACCCCTTTTTCCAAAATACCACCATCTATAAAATCCTCTGTTCTTTTACATGACACTATTTCTAAACATATGCCCTTATGGAAGCATCCTGAATTGGCTCAGATTCAAGACAACAGCATGTCTGTAACTGTTCAACAAAATGGCTTAGCTACGTGGGACATCTAATACACCCAGAGATGATTCGGTGATTAAGCCAACAAGAATTCATGGATAAATATCAATTGCCTAAATGGGGCTTTCTTAATATTTCTACAAGTCCTTAACTTTTATAAAACTAGACTGTGGGACCTAACCATGGAAGTATCGCAACACAAATCTGACAATCTAATAGACGGGAGCGGAGTGGGACAAAGTCTATCAGGTATATATTCATATCTTAGAGACACATTCAGTGATATTTTACTAACCTTGGCTTTTAAAACTTGGGCGGAACGCCTGGAATAGCAGAAAAATTTTTGGACCGGCTTTCCCAAGTCTGAGAAGTATGGCGGGGATAACATTTCAGGTTCATTCATAATGGTACATATGCTTTAAACTTTTCTCCATCTTCTTTATGTCCAGACAGACTCACCAAATGCCCCAAATGTGGAAAAAGCAGGGCTGATACACGGCACTGTTTTTGGACATGTACCACCATACAAATTTTCTGTGACAGTCTACTCTCGCCTGTCTCTCTGCTATCTCTCTTCTCCGCCATCTACAATCACGTTTCTGCACATTAGGCTCCACAGAAACTGCTCTAGCTAAAGTATCAAATGATCTCCTGACGGCTAAATTTCAGGGCAACTACTCGTTGCTGCTTCTTCTGGATCTCTCTGCAACTGTTTGACACTGTAGATTGCCAACTTCCCCCTCGGCTTCCTCAACGCCATTGACCTTCAGGACATTGCTTTCTCTTGGTTTCCATCTGACCTCTCTGACCGCTCCTTTAGTGTCTCATTTGTAGGTTCTACTTCTCCTTCCCTTTCCGTTGGGTTTCCTCAGGGATCAAGGATCATGCTGTTGATGGGTCGAAGGACGATGGTATAAACCCCCATGTAATAAAGGAGTAAAGTAAGGTGATAGATAGGCCCATATTCTTAATATTTATGGACTGTATAATAATGCAGTATGGCCCAAAATATTGGAGCATAACAAATGTGGCCCCAATATTCAAAAAGGGGTTAAAAGTGATTCTGGCAACTATAGGCCGGTAAGTTTAACCTCAGTTGTAGGTAAAAGATTTGAAGGTTTTCTAAGAGATGCTATCCTGGAGTATCTCACTGAAAATAAATGTAGAACACCGTTCCAGCATGGGTTTATGAAGGATCGGTCCTGTCAGACTAATCTCATCAGCTTCCAGGAGGTTAGTTCTAGACTGGATCAGGGTGAGGCATAAGATGTCACACATCTGGATTTTTCTAAAGCATTGTAAAATGAGAATGCTTGGACTGGGAGAAAATGTTTGCAAGTGGGTAAATAACTGGCTCAGTGATAAAAACAAAGGGTGGTGATTAACAGTACATACTTAGACTGAATCCCTGTTACTAGTGGGTACCACAGGGGTCAGTATTGGGCGCTATTCTCTTTAACATATTCTTTAATGACCTTATGAAGGATTGCACAGTAGAATATTAATCTGTGCAGATGATATTAAGCTCTGTAATCAATGCAATAGAGGATAATGTGTTATTACAAAGGGATCTGGATAAGTTGAAGGCCTGGGCAGAGAAGTGGCAGATGAGGTTTAACACAGATAAATGCAAAGTTCTGCACATGGGGAGGAAAAATCTGTTCCATGATTACTTTTTAAATGGAAAAACGCTGGGAAAAAGTGACTGGAGAAAGACTTGGGAATCCTGGTGGACAGTAAACTTAATTGTAGCAGCCAGTGTCAGACAGCAGCTGCCAAGGCAAATAAGACCATGGGGTGTATTAAAAGGGGCATAGAGGCACATGATGAGAACAACATTCTTCCATTATACAAGTTACTGCTCAGACCACACATGGAATATTGTGGACAGTTTTGGGCACCAGTTCAAAGGAAAGACATTGTAGAGCTTGAACAGGTTCAAAGGCGTCAACAAAAAAATAAGGACTGGGTGGACTACAATACCCAGAAAGAATAGCAAGATTAGAGTTATTTAGTTTAGAGAAAAGACATCTTTGGGGAGGGGGGGGGGCATATTAAATGTGTACAAATATACTAAAGGTCAATATAGAGATTTCTCCCAAGATCTATTTATACCCAGGACTGTATCAAGAGCAAGGGGGCGTCCTCTACGTCTGGAGGAAAGAGGGTCTCTACATAAACATAGAAAGGGATTCTTTACTGTAAAAGCATTGAGACTGTGGAACTCTCTGCCAGAGGAACTTGTCATGGTGAATTCACTAACAGAGTTCAAAAAGGGTCTGTATGTATTTCTAGATATAATATTATAACAAGTTATAGTGACCGGGATTCTGGAGAAGGGTTTGGATACATTTCTAGATATAATAATAAAACAAGTTATAGTGACCAGGATTCTGGAGAAGGGTCTGGATACATTTCTAGATATAATAATATAACCATTTCTAGTGACCAGGATTCCGGAGAAGGGTCTGGATACATTTCTAGGTGTAATAATAAAACAAGTTATAGTGACCAGGATTCTGGAGAAGGGTCTGGATACATTTCTAGATGTAATAATACAACAAGTTATACTGACCAAGATTCTGGAGCAGGGTCTGGAGATATTTCTAGATGTAATAATAGAACAAGTTATAGTGACCAGGATTCTGGAGAAGGGTCTGGATACATTTCTAGATGTAATAATATAACAAGTTCTAGTGAACAGGATTCCGGAGAAGGGTCACTAATCCAGGGATTTATTCTGATTGGAAAATTGGAGTCAGGAAGGAATTTTTTCCTTAAAATGAGGTCAATTGGCTTCTACCTCGTGGGGGTTTTTACCTTCCTCTGGATCACCCCTATAGCACAATAGATTGAACTGGACGATGTTCTAGGTCTTCTCCCCTTTTCACTCTACACAGCCCCTACTGGGCAAACCATTAGCAGATTTGGCTTTCAGTTCCATCTCTACGCTGAGGACACCTCTTTCCATGACATTACCCCTGCCCTGCTATAAAACATCAGTGACTATCCATCCATTGTCTTCTCTCTCATACTGAACCTTACTAAAACGGAACTTCTTGAGATTCCACCATTTACTAACTAACCCCACCCTGCTATTTCTGTTTCTGTGTGTGGCACCAACATAACTCCTAGGCAGCAGGCCCGCTGTCTTGGGGTTATACTAGATTCTGATCTGTCCTTCACCCTCTATATCTATCCAATCGATTGCCCGCTCCTGTCACCTGCACCTCAAGAACATCTCCAGAATCCATCCGTTTCTTGCTGTGGAAACAACTCAAACTCTCATTGTTGCTGCTATTCTTTCTTGTCTTGACTACTGTAACTCCTTGCTTATCAGTCTCCCTCTCTGCAAATTCTCCCCTCTCCAACCTGTCCTGAATGCAGCAGCCAGGCTCATCTTTCTTTCCAGCCCCTATACTGATGCCTCTACCCTGTGTCAGTCACTGCACTGGTTGCCCATTCAGTACAGAATACAGCATAAACTAATCACTCTCACCCATAGAGCTCTCCACACGGGTGCACCCCCTACATCTCCTCCCTCATTTCTGTCTATCATCCTACCCGCTCTCTCCGCTCTTAGATTACATGCCTCAGTCATCTGAACCTCCCATGCCCGTCACCAAGACTTCACATGTGTTGCACCAGTTCTCTGGAACATGTTACCGTAGGCGATCAGGCAAACTCATAACCCTCATAGTTTTTAGTGCGCCCTGAGATTAAATCTTCTTAGACCTAGCAAGATCCCTAATTACTAACCCCTGGTTTTCAGTCACGCACATTCCTGCACTTGGGCCCTCACAGGCACTTATCTGTATATAGATGTCCTGTCTGTATATAGATGTCCTGTCTGTATATTGATGTCCTGTCTGTATATTGATGTCCTGTCTGTATATAGATGTACTGTCTGTATATAGATGCCCTGTCTGTATATAGATGTCCTGTATATTGTCAGGTTCATCCACTTTTATGTAAACTCCCCTGTATTTATGAAACATGTCCGGACCATTATGTAAACCAAGCTCTTCTCCCCCTTCCTCTCCCCCATACACCCTAATAGATTGTCAGCTCTTGTGAGCAGGGTGCTCACACCTTGTGTCTGATCTGTGAGTAGTTTTCTACTGTGTGATGATGGTATTGTCTGTACTTCTCTCCTCTACATTGTACAGCGCTGCGGAATATGTTGGCGCTATATAAAGATTATTATCATTAATAAGGCCTGGATCAGCCATATCCCCAATCCCAGATATTACAGTGACCGGGGACCACATGGCCAGAATCACTTCCATGTCTGTCAGTCTGTAACTAACCAGAGCCCCTGATGGACAAGTATGGCGCCATGTAATAAGGGGTTAATAGTAACCGTGACAACGACACACATACAGTACCTCCACCTGCAGAGCTGTGACTGCTGTGTGCTGCCAGGACCTGGGAGGAGTCATGCGATTGCTGTGTGCTGCCAGGACCTGGGAGGAGTCATGTGACTGCTGTGTGCTGCCAGGACCTGTGGTGATGTCACATGGAGTGGAGGAGTCATGTGACTGCTATGTGCTGCCAGGACCTGTGATGATGTCACATGGAGGGGAGGAGTCATTGACTGCGTGTCTGCCAGACTGTGATGGTCACATGGAGGGAGGAGTCATGTGACTGCTGTGTGCTGCCAGGACCTGTGATGATGTCACATGGAGGGAGGAGTCATGTGACTGCTGTGTGCTGCCAGGACCTGTGATGATGTCACATGGAGGGGAGGAGTCAGGCAGTCACATGAGCAGTTAGGTAAGCCATACGTGTGTCTGTAGCTCATTTTAGGGATAGAAATCCTTCCCGTGTAGAGATGGAACTGAAAGCCAAATCTGCTAATAGTTTGTCCAATAGGGGCTGGGTAGAGTGAAAAGGGAAGAGGAGCTAGAATATAGTTTGTAAGGTCAAAATAAGACAGACATCCATCCAGTTCAACCTATTCTGTTAAAGTGTTGATCCAGAGGAAGGCAAAATCTTCCATGAGGTAGAAGCCAATTGTCCTCATTTTAGGCAAAAAATTCCTTACTGACTCCAATCTGGCAATCAGAATAAATCCCTGGATCAGCGACCCCTCTCCGGAATCCTGGTCACTATAACTTGTTATATTATTTCATCTAGAAATGTATCCAGACCCTTCTCCAGAATCCTGGTCACTATAACTTGTTCTATTATTATATCTAGAAATGTCTCCAGACCCTTCTCCAGAATCCTGGTCACTATAACTTGTTATATTATTACATCTAGAAATGTATCCAGACCCTTCTCCGGAATCCTGTCACTATAACTTGTTAATTATTACCATCTAGAAATTTATCCAGACCCTTCTCCAGAATCCCGGTCACTAGAACTTGTTATATTATTACATCTAGAAATGTATCCAGACCCTTCTCCAGAATCCTGGTCACTATAACTTGTTATATTATTACATCTAGAAATGTCTCCAGACCCTTCTCCAGAATCCCGGTCACTATAACTTGTTATATTATTACATCTAGAAATGTATCCAGACCCTTCTCCAGAATCCTGGTCACTACAACTTGTTATATTATTACATGTAGAAATGTATCCAGACCCTTTTTGAACTCTGTTAGTGAAGTCACCATAACAAGTTCCTCTGGGAGAGAGTTCCACAGTCTCACTGCTCTTACAGTAAAGAATCCCTTTGTATGTTTATGTAGAAACTTTCTTTCTTCAAGACATAGAGGATGCCCCCTTGTTCTAGATACAGCCCTGGGTATAAATAAATCTTGGGAGAGATCTCTATATTGACCTCTGATACAAGTAGTCATGTAATGGATTTTTCCTTCCCATGTGCATAACCTTGCATTAATCTGTGTTAAACCTCATCTTCCACTTCTCTGCCCAGGCCTCCAACCTATCCAGATCCCTTTCTAATAACACATTGTCCTCTATTGTGTTGATTACTTTACAGAGCTTAGTATCATCTGTGAAGATCGCTATTCTACTGTGCAATCCATGTGTAAGATCATTAATGAAAATATTAGGACCCAGTAAAGACCCTTGTGGTCCCCACTATTGACAGGGATCCAGTTTGAGTATGTACCACTAATCAACACCCTTAATAAAACATTATCCTCTATTGTGTTGAGAGTTTAGTATCTGCTGCTAAGAATGATTTCCTACTGTGCAATCCTTGTGTAAGATCATTGATGAATGTATTAGGGATAATAGGACCAAATACTGACCCTTGTGTTACCCCACTAGTACTAGGGGTCCAGTCTGATCACCACCTTTTTTTTCTATTACTCAGCCAGTTGCAAACATTTTCACCCAGTCCAAGCATTCTCATTTTACTTACCAACCTTTTATGTGGCGCCGTATCAAATGTTTTAGGAAATTCTAGATATATGACATCCAATGACTCACCCAAATCTATTCTACAAGTAACCTCCTCATAGAAGCTGATGAGATTAGTCTGACAGGACCGATCCTTCATAAACCCATGCTGGAACGGCATTATACATTTATTGTCAGTGAGATACTCCAGGATAGCATCTCTGAGAAAACCTTCAAACATTTTACCCACAACAGAGGTTAAACTTACCGGCCTATAGTTTCCAGGATCACTTTTTGACCCCTCTTTGACTATTGACAGCACATTTGCTATGCGCCAATCCTTTGGAACAGTCCATAAATGTTAAAAACAGGGGCCTCTCTATCACATTACTGAATTCCTGTAAGGATTGTGATCTGCTTACAACATACCTTTGACCCTAGGGGGTGCTGTGTTGGAGGTTTATGGTATGTTCACACGGTGTATTGCGGTGCCGCATTTGCGCTGTGTGAACACACCCTTAGTGTTCATCATGCTAGCCAGCAGAGCAATGGTTTTCCTGACCTCAGCATTAGCAGCTGACGCCCATTTCCCTGTCTTGCTGGCTATAAAAAAACAGCCTCTGCTGTCAGACGCCCTTGGGTTTTCTGTTATGTTTCGGAAGAACTTTATTGCCAGATGGACATAAACACACAGAAAAAAAGCACCAAAGTCCATGAAATGTTTTGGCAGAGAGGTGGATCCTTGGGACCAGGATGATTAGTACCAGGAACGGCACCAGAGGCCCTGCAGACTTCTGCCAGAGGAACACCAAAACCAGGAACACCACAGACACAGGAAGAGAGGTAGACAAGGGTCCAGACCAGGCAGGGAGCACAGATCAAATACAGACAGCCAGAGATGGTACAAGACCCCTCGCTTGCACTCAGATAACTCAGGCCCTGTCTGACAGCAGAGGCTGGTTTTTATAGCCAGCAAGTCAAGGAAATGGGCATCAATTGCTAAAGTCCTGAATAGCAGAATCCAGGAGCAGGTCAGTCGCTCTGATGGACAGTCATACAACAATGAACTGACACTGGAGAAAGGGCAAGAAGTTCCTCTTATAGCCAGGGTTCACAGGTCAAGAGGCAGGCAATTGGGACACTGTCCCTTTAAATAGCAGAAAGCTGCTGCACATGCGCCCAGGAGGCGTGCTGCGTGCACAGGACCCCAGGAAGCAGGAATGAGAATTGGTGAGTACTAAGTTCCAGCAGGCACAAACACTTGTAGCAGCAGGGACAGGAAACTTGACAGGTAAGTATACTACTGTAACAGCGGGGACAAGGCAGGCACGGACAAGCCGACGGGACGGCGGTGTGAACCATGACAATTTCCACCCCTCAAAACCCCCTCCCACCCATACAAATCCCAGAACGGAGTTCTACATTGGTCAGGGTCCCGAATGGGGGAAACTCTAGATAAGGAGGTGCACGGGAGGAACAAATGGGGCACGAGACAAAACACAGGGGACATCAGGGCAGGAAAACAAGCAAAACGGACACTGACACTCTGGGCGAACCATGAGCCAGCGGGCACAGATGCTCTGGGCAAACCATGAGCCAGACGGTTACTGTGACTCTGGGTGAACCATGAGCCAACAGGCACAGATTCTCTGGGTGAAACATGAGCCAAGTGGGTACTGACGCTCTGGGCAAATCATGAGCCAAGCAGGTACTGAAGCTGTGGCGAACTATGAGCCAGTGGGCACAGATGCTCTGGGCGAACCATGAGCCAAACGGGTACCGGTGCTCTGGGCAAACCATGAGCCAGTGGGCACAGATGCTCTCGGCGAACCATGAGCCAACGGGCACAGATGCTCTGGGCTGAACCGTGAGCCAGACGGGTACTGCAGGGTTACCTCGGCGGGATCCATGGTTAGTTCATTCTGTAATGAACTGAATGAGGTCAGTTCATTCTGTAACAATCCAGCAATGACAGTAGGCACTGACAAGTCGATTGTCCGTTAGCAGAAGTGGATCCACTGTGATCACCGCAATCGAGATGGTATAGGAGACCCATGCCAGGGAGCGGAGTCTAAGGGGACCCGGTCTTCACCAGGGCCCCCGGTCTTCACCAGAGCCCGCTGCAAGGCCAGACGGACTTTGCTTTGGGGAACCTCCAGGTCCCTACCCCTGATGTGGCTACCCGCAGCGACAGCCGAGGTGCAGGACAGGGACAAAGGACACGGAGCAATGGAAGCAGGTAAATAACTGTCGGAGGACTACAGGTCCCAGGTGGGTAGCAGACAGGTATAACGACAGAAACAGCAGAAGTAAACAGATGCAGCGGCAGGAATACACTGGACAGGTGCAACAGCAGAAATAGAGCAGGTAACAAGACAGGTGCAAGGACAGCAGAAACGACAGCCAGATGGTCAGGAGCTCTGATCTACAGCACAAACTGAACAAGGCATCTCAGTGGTTAAGTCCACAATAGCAGAACCCAGGAGCAGGTCAGGCGCTCTGATGGACAATCACACAACAATGAACTGACACTGTAGCAGGGGCAGGAAGTTCCTCTTATAGCCAAGGGTCACAGGTCAAGAGCTAGGCAATTGGGATGCTTTCCCTTTAAATAGCAGAAAGCTGCTGCGCGCACCCTAGCCGGTGCAGTGCATGCACAGAACCCCAGGAAGCAGGAGCGAGAATTGGTGAGGTTTAAGTGCCGGCAGGCACAAACACTTGCAGCAGCAGGGACAAGAACCTGGACGGGTAAGCATTCTAGCAGCGGGGACACAGACCGCCGCGACCCCTGAACAGGGAGCTGCAGCGGAGACAAGGTAGGTACGGACACGCAGATGGTCCATGGCAGAGACCGCGGCGAGAACCGTGACAGGACCTGCTGATTTGTCTATTTTAATCATCTTAAAGGGGTTTTGCCACGATCTTATTTCATACCTTCTGCATCCAGCTCCTCAGCTCTGTGTGCTCAGAAAGGGGCGTGTGTGATTTGCTTGAATTGCATATCATGTGACCCTGCAGGATGACATCACCATGCCTTTAGTCAGAGAATTTTCTGTTTATGTGTAGAACTGTAAGTAGCTACATTGTAGCTCAGAGGTTAAAACTTTTGCCTCAGAGCACAAGGGTCCTAGGTTCAAATCCCTGCAGGAACCAAACTTGTGGATTTTATTTCTCTTTATCAATGCACAGACCTCATTGAGGTGTCTTCTTTATTCTATTTGCGCTGTTTGATTAATTACTAAGGATTCCAGAGGACAGGAGTAGAATGACAGCACCTGGGGGTTGAACACTGAGTAGCCGCCTGAGAGGAGAGGTGATGTCTGAGCATGTGCAACCAGAACTGAGAAGCTATCAGCCCTGGTCGTATCCCCTGGAGATGAGCTGTAAACAATGGGTCACTAAAGGAGCAGCTAAGACAAAAACGGTCCAGAATTTTTAATAATGATGAATGGCGAAAATGTTTATTATTTAATTTACAAACTTTCCACGTCAATTTTACTTTGTGGCAAAACCCCTGTAAGGCGGAGCTGCACTTCTTTCCGGGTTAGACAAGAAACATTTAAGGTGGAGTTTACCTCTTCCCTCTACCTAGCAACAGGAAGGTCATTTTCCTCATTTTCAGCAGTGGACTAAAGATGAACTTAAAGGGACTGTCAAGTGAAAGATAATCCATCTGAATTGGGGCCAGTCAGGGGGAAAAGTGAAAAAAAAATGATACTTACCTACCTATACCCTTGCTGCTGCCCCTTTGGAGCCCCAAGAGACCTTTTCCTCTTTACTTCTGACTTCTCATCCTGACACAAGGAGAGGCTTGGCTTTAATAAAACAACTCTGTGCCCAATTTGTCATTTTACCTCCATGGTGTCAGGAGATTCTCAGTGACTCAGTCCGGTCTGGCCTGAACTCTTGTCTGTTCAAGTGGAGGCATTACATGAGGAGAGACTTGCGTTTTATGTGCTACCCTGTTCTTCCTCAGCAACTCTTCCCAGTCTGCAACGCCATGCCCCTATGCTCAATTGGAAGACAGGTGAATTCCCGCGTTGGGGTCAAGACTGCAAGTCTCGCTGTTTGGTGGCACCTCGCCCAGTGTGTCCCACTTCTCAACTAACGTTGTCCAAGCCTTTGTTGGGTCTTCTTGTTCCATACCAAGACTTCGCAGACATTTACTCTGAGAAGCAAGCTGAGACTTTTCTCCCTCATCGTCATTATGAATGCCCTATAGACCTGCTGCCCGGTACATCTCCTCCCCATGGCAGAGTCTATCCATTGTCAGTACCAGAGACTCAGGGCATGTTGGCCTACATCCAAGAAAACCTCCAGAAGGGGTTCATTTGTAAGTAGTGTTGAGCGATTATTATTGACAAAGTTGAAATCAGCACAGTTTTTATGTTGATCGAAATTTTTAGATCATGCGATAATTTAGGTTAAAATCTGTGCATCATCTATTAATATCGCGCCATTTTCGGCGCTTCCTGTCATTTTTGCGGCCAGCAAATCAGCTTACAGAATAGAGCAGGGTGAGATGTGTGTGCGACGTCATGACTGGGATGTGTATGGTTGCGATTGGCTGGAAAAATCACATGACCTCGTTTTACATAGAACAGCGTTTCCTGTTCATGATCAGTGTCTCTCAGCGTCTCATAGCAGTAGGACGTGCGCTCTGCTTGTGTCCAAACAGCTCAGCGAAATTATTCTATTTCTTCACAGAGAAAGCTCTACTGTTAGCTGTGATCCTTACAACTTAGTTAGATCAGAGATTGGAAGATTTTATGTAGTTAGGTAGAGAATTTTAAAGGAGCATCTACCGCTGTAAAGTCACGGGTGGGCGTGGCGGGGGGGGCCTGCGGGCGAACACAGACAAGCTCTATAAAGAATACTGGATAAAGTTCACCAAGACTTAGTGTAGACATTGCACTGCAATAGCTTTATTATTAACAGTTTTCTATTGAAATATTTCCTGGATATTGGGCAGCCTGAACTTATATTAGGAAACACATCTTTTCTAGTAACTGCAGGTCTCTTTGTTAGGTGCAAAACTCCACTTTTATTATCAGTATACATTTCAGATAGGTGTTCAATTTTGCCCATTCCAGCTTTGTTGATATAGCCACCTTGCAGTTAAATTAGAATCCAGCAATTTTGTAGTCAGCACAGGTTGATAGGTCCCCAAAATACCTTTTATTATCCAAATACATTTCAGTACGTGTTTTTTTCATTTTGGGCACTAAGCTTTGTTATTGAGGCACCTTGCATTTAAATGTATACAGCAATTTTGAAATCACCACGGGTGAATTAAAAGGTAAAAAAATACCTTTATTACCCGAATACATTTCAGTTACGTTTTTTTTTCACTTTGGCGCACTACAGCTTTGTTCATTGGGGCCCCCCTTGCCTTAAATGTAAATCGCAATTTGGTAGTCAATAGGTGAATTAAAAGGGTGCCAAAAATCCTTTTTTATCCGAATACATTTCAGATCGGTTTTTTCACTTTGGGAGGCCAGCTTTGTGTAGATTATTTTGTTTTTAAATTTTGAATGCAATTTTGTAGTCCACAGGTGAATTGTATGTGCAAAAAATACCTTTTTTTATCGAATACATTACAGATACGGTTTTTTCACTTTGGCGCACTACGCTTTGTTCTTGGGGCCCTTGCCTTAAATGTAAATAAGCAAATTTTTTAGTCCATGGTAAATTTAAAAGTGCCAAAAAACCTTTTATTACCCGAATACTTTCAGTAGTGTTTTTCACTTTGGCCAGGCCAGCTTTGTTGTAGATCACTTTGATTTAAAATTTGAATACAAAATTTTTGTAGTCACCACAGGTGAATTGATATGTGCCAAAAAATACCTTTTTATTATCCGAATACATTAAGATAGTGTTTTTTCATTTTGGCGATTTCACTTTGTTCATTGGGGCCCTTGCACTTAAATGTGAATACACCAATTTTGACGACACCACAGGTGAATTGAAAGGTCCCAAAAATACCTTTTATTATCCGAATACATTTCAGATACGTGTTTTTTCACTTTGGGCGGGCCCACTTTGTTATAATTATTTGAGTTAAAATTTGAATACAGCAATTTTTAGTCACCACAGGTAAATTGATTGTCCCAAAAAAAACCCTTTTATTTTCGAATACATTACAGTACGTGTTTTTTCCTTTGGCGCATTTTACAGCTTTGTTCATTGAGGCACCTTGCACTTAAAGTGAATCAGAAATTTTTGTATAACCACGGTGATTGAAAGGTGCCAAAAATACCTTTTATTATCCGATACTTTTCAATACGTTTTTTTTCACTTTGGCCACACAGCTTTTTTCATTTAGGCCCCTTGCACTTAATTGAATCAAAAATTTTGTATCACCCGGGTGTTTTTAAAAGGGTGCCAAAAATACCTTTTTAATCCGAATAATTTCAATAGTGTTTTTTCTTTTTGGCGCACTACAGTTTTTTTTTTTGAGCCCTTGCATTAAAATGTAATAAGCAATTTGTGGCCCCCAAGGTAATTGAAAGGTGCCAAAAATACCTTTTTTATCGAATACATTTCAGATACTTTTTTTTCATTTTGGCGCAGGCCGCTTTGTTGATAGAGCTACTTTGCAGTTAAATTAAATACAGCAATTTTGTAGCCCCACCACAGGTAAAATTAAAAAGGTCCAAAAATACCTTTTAATACCCTTTTAACTTTTCAACGGTGTTTTTTTCACTTTTGGTCGTAAATTTTTTGTTGTAGATCTATTTTTCAGTTAAATTTAATCCAGCAATTTTGTTTTGTTTTGAGGGATTTGAAATACTGTGATTTGCCGTTTTTAAAAGAGATTTCCAAAAACTCTTCCAATTTTTCCAAATTTTTTATTCTAAAACAGGACAAATTCAGGTGTTAAGCGAGCAAAGAGGGGGGTAGGACATGGAGGTAGAGGTACGAGAGAAGGTACTCCTTCCAGTGCTGGCGACAACACGCATGCCAGCGGATCATCAGTTGCAGGACCGTCAGGCCTGTCATCGCTGGGTCAGGGCCCTGTGAATCTCAGTAACGATCAGCGTCGCCAATCTGTCCTTCAGTGGTTAATGCAACCTGCATCCAGCAGTCTTACCTCCTCATCCTCCCAGTCAAATGTCGTCATCAGCATCATCAGCATCCGTCCAACATAAAGCAGCCCAAATGTCAACTCATGTACCCACCACTGTGGATAATCCATTTTCTGAAGACCTCTTTGATGACAAAATGCGGTTGGGGTCAGAAGGCATGTTAAAAGATCAAGAGGCCAAAGAGGATGATTTTCTCTGCTCTGACGCCCAGTTACTGATGCCATCAGAGGAGGAGAAGGAAGCCGGTCAATCGGCAAAAATCCCGGGCTGTCGGCAACGCCTTGCAGTCCCTCTTGCTTGTAGCCCGCAGCTCCTGGATGCAGAATGTCAGGACGACGAAGTCACCTGTGTTGATAATGATGATGACGACATTGCGGATCCAACGTGGTCTTTTCAGCAGAATTTGCTTGCGAGCGCTTCATCACTGGACGAGGAGGAAGACGATGGGGTAGTGTCAGTACGGGTTCCGCCTCAAAAAGGGAGAGGGCGGTCGCAAAAGTCCGCTGATATGATTCCGCCAGCCACGGTCAGCGCAAACCCCGCTCCTCGCTTATCGCCGTCAAAAAGGTCCAGGACCTCTCAAGCCTGGGCCTTCTTTGAGCAAGCCTCTGATTCACCCAGCGATGTCATATGCCGCCTTTGCGTAAACGCATAAGTAGAGGCAAAACCTTAGGTGGTTAAACCACCACCAATATGTCTAGTCACATGCAGCGAATGCATGAGTTGAAATGGAGGCAACACTTGGCCAAAAAAAAAGGCCAGACCAACGCCGGGCCACCAACCACTGTCACACCCTCTGTCTCCGCCTCCTCCGCCACCACCAAGCGTTCCTCAGCTGCCCATGTCTCTCAGAGTCATGATCAGGGATCAGCCTCCGCTTCAGCCTCCACCGTCGCCCGAGTACCACCAGCACCACCAGAGACCCATCCTAATTATTCTCCTTCCGCCAGTTTGACAACCTGCACGCCGTACAGCGGCCAGTCTAGCAGCCAGCCTTCTGTCTTCCAGGTTTTGGAGCAGAAGAAACACTTTAACCCAAACCATCCCAAAGCCAAAAGCCTGAATGTCGGCATTGCCAGGCTTTTGGCCTTGGAAATGTTGCCTTTCTGTCTGGTGGACACAGATGGGTTCCGCCACGTCATGGCCCTTGCCTACCCCCAATACCAGCTGCCGAGCAGGCATTTCTTTGCCATAAAAGCGGTCCCTGCCCTGGCCAGTCACGTGTCATCTAAAATTTCACAGCGCGTTGTCTGATCTGTGGCCGGAAAAGTCCATCTGACCACCGACACATGGACTAGTAAGCCGGCCAAGGCCGCTATATCTCTGGGACAGCTCACTGGGTGAGCTGGGTGGATGTCTCGGGGGGTGACAGTGGTTCTCAGGCTCGGCGCACGCTCTTCAAAACCGCAGGGATGGTGCAGGGTTCTTTCCCCCAAGGTCCTCTGGTGGCATCACGTGCCCAGAGAAACCAGGCCGTTTTGAAATTAATCTGTCTTGGAGACCGTCCACACACAGGTCAGGAGCTGTGGACGGCTCTCCGCAATGAGACCGAGCGCTGGCTGGGTGCCAAGAACCTTGTGCCAGGCAAGGTGGTGTGTGATAACGGGCGAAATCTGCTGGCCGCCCTTAAGATCGGTAGGCTGGAGCACATCCCTTGCCTGGCACATGTCATGAACCTTGTCGTCCAGAAATTTCTAAAGAGCTACCCGGGTCTGGACTGCCTGCTGAGGAAGGCTCGAAGTCTAAGTTCGCACTTCCGCCGTTCGCACCCTGCTTCGTCCCGCCTGGCTGCGTTGCAGCATCAGCTCGGCCTCCCCCCCATTGTTGACGTGGCAACACGCTGGAATTCCACCCTCCACATGCTCCAGCGATTGTAGCAGCAGCGCAATGCCATTACGCAGTACGAAGTGACACATGGCCTGACAAGCAGCGGTGCGGACCTCGGGGTGTTGAGCCACCAAGAGTGGAGGCAGGTGAAGAGCTCTGACCATCCTTGCCAGTTTTGAAGAAGCCACCAAAATGGTCATTGCGGACAATGCCCTTGTCAGCATGAGCATTGTGGTGATCTTAGTTCTGGAACGATCGTTGGACACTCTGAAACAACAGGTCCCGCCAGCGACGGAGGAGGAGACGGACACAGATGCGGACACGGAGCCTTTCTCTCCGTCAAATCCACAAGGCCCGACAGTTTCACAATTTCATCGGTCTTCATTAGGCAGTGGTTCGGGGTCCAGGGCTAGTGCAAGGTGGCGCATCAGCTCTCAGGGTGCATCATCTCAGGCAAGTCAGGGCTGTGTTGAAGCTGTGCCGGAGGAGGAGGAGGAGGAGGTATTCCTAGACACCGACGTTACCGATGTCCCTGCCTTGGAAAGAGGTTGGCGCGAATTTGAGGCGGAGGAGGAAGATGAGGAAGATCAGTTTGCTAGTGCCCCTCGACCCAGAGGCTTGGGAAATCAAGGCTCCATCTCTCACATGAGTGCTTGGATGCTCCATTTCCTCCAACATGATCCTCGCATTAAGGCCATCAAAATGAACAACAGTTACTGGGTGGCCACCCTCCTGGATCCCTGGTACAAAACAAAACTCAGCACTTTCCTTCCACCCACCCAAATAGAGAATAAAATGCAGGAAATGGAGACCTTGCTGATTGATCAACTGGAGACATCTGTTGAGTCTGCTTCACGTTCCCCAAATGTCACGGTGGAACAACATCAGCGACGTGACAGCAGTAGAGTGCCAAGTAGCCGTAGCGGCAGCAGCAGCTGGCAAGGTGGCAGAAGCCTAATGGGTGACCACTGGAATTCTTTATTTAGCACCTCACCAACGCATTCAATGCAGGGCACACATCCAACACTCAGAGACCAGCTTAAGATCATGGTGCACGACTATCTGCGTCTCAACACCAATGTTTTTGTATGTGTTCCGGACCCAATAGACTTCGGGGTATCCAAAATGGACGATTGGCCCGAGCTCGCTCGCCACGCCATAGAGGTGTTGTCCTGCCCAGCAGCCAGCGTCATATCTGAGCGGACCTTCAGCACAGCTGGAGGAGTCATTATGTGGATCGTTTGACTTTCATCAAGATGAATCAGGCATGGATCTCTGATGATGTTGTGGCCCCAATTGCCTACTTCACATTCCTCTTCAAACAGAAATGGTCCTCTTGAAAACTTTTTTTTAAAATGATCATTTCTTACTGCAATTTTTATTCTCTTTTCCCAACAGTTCATTTTGCTGGTTTTGCTGTGAGGAGACTGTAAAAGACAGCAAGGTTTCATGACAACACCGTATTCCATTTACTCACTTTATCTTTAGAAGTTTTCGCATTGTCAATGGTTTTGAGGTCATGTTGCTGTGAGATACAGCTATAATTATGGTCCTTTGGAACAGAAATGTGGCTTCTAAGTGGCATTTCTCCCTCACAATTTTTAATAGTGGCTGAGAAGTCATATTTATAATTTTTTGGGGGTCATGTTGCTGTGAGATACAGCAATAATCATGGTCCTTTGGAACAGAAATGTGGCTTTTAAGTGGCATTTCTCCCTCACAATTTTTAATAGTGGCTGAGAAGTCATATTTATAATTTTTTGGGTCATGCTGCTTTGAAATGCAGCAATACTACAGATCCTATTCTAAAAAATGTTGTTTCTAACAGACATTTGTTCTTCACAATTGTCCAAAGTGGCTCAAGGGTCATGCTTTGAATTTTTGGGGGCATTTTGCTGTGACATGCAGCTATACTACAGGTCCTATTATAAAAAAAAAAATGTTGTTTCTAACAGACATTTGTTCTTCACAATTGTCCAAAGTGGCTCAAGGGTCATGCTTTGAATTTTTGGGGCATTTTGCTGTGACATGCAGCTATACTACAGGTCCTATTATAATAAAATGTTGTTTCTAACAGACATTTGTTCTTCACAATTGTCCAAAGTGGCTCAAGGGTCATGCTTTGAATTTTTGGGGGCATTTTGCTGTGACATGCAGCTAGACTACAGGTCCTATTGTAAAAAATGTTGTTTCTAACAGACATTTGTTCTTCACAATTGTCAAGAGTGGCTCAAGGGTGATGGTGCTGTCAGAAACAGGAATAGGTAGGACACTGTTAATGGACACATATTGCAAAATGACTTGTTTTTGCAAGATCTTTAACATAGCTATCAATCCCTGTATTGAGGCAACCCATTTAATACAATGAAAAAAAGAGAAATGAAGACATGGTGGGATTCCATCCTATTTTAAAAATGTGTTTTCTAGAATTAAACTACTAAAAAACTTGCATGTACAAAATAGCTGGTAAAAAAATTCCTCTGAATTGTACAAGGGAGGTACAGGAAAACTTGACCAGATGTAGGTTATTCAGAGGACATGGAGTATGGAGCACGGACAGAGAACAAAGTACAGAGACAATTTCCTCCAGCACGTTGAGTAAAATGAGAAAAAGAATGCCAAGAAAAAGGGCACCTGGGTGGAACAGGAGCGTTAACCACCAGTATTTCCAAGTGAAGCTCAATTGGTCCGCACTCATACGGAGGGGCAAGCGCTACCCAGGACAGGGACAGTATATGTCCAGTGAAACTAAAATGGTGGTTGAAAGACTCCTTTTTCCGGCACTTTTTAATCTGGGGTCATGCAGGTTTGGGGCTCATGCTGTGGCTCAGGACAGGGATAGTCAATGTCCAGTGAAACTAAAATGGTGGTTGAAAGACTCCTTTTTCCGGCACTTTTTAATCTGGGGGTCATGCAGGTTTGGGGCTCATGCTGTGGCCCAGGACAGGTATAGTCAATGTCCAGTGAAACTAAAATGGTGTTTGAAAGACTCCTTTTTCGGGCACTTTTTAATATGTGGTCATGCAGGTTTGGGGCTCATGCTGTGGCTCAGGACAGGGATAGTCAATGTCCAGTGAAACTAAAATGGTGGTTGAAAGACTCCTGTTTCCGGCCACTTTTTAATCTGGGGTCATGCAGGTTTGGGGCTCATGCTGTGGCCCAGGGATATGTATAGTCAATGTCCAGTGAAACTAAAATGGTGGTTGAAAGACTCCTTTTTCCGGCACTTTTTAATCTGGGGTCATGCAGGTTTGGGGCTCATGCTGTGGCTCAGGACAGGGATAGTCTATGTCCAGTGAAACTTAAATGGTGGTTGAAAGACTTCTTTTTCCGGCACTTTTTAATCTGGGGGTCATGCAGGTTTGGGGCTCATGCTGTGGCCCAGGACAGGTATAGTCAATGTCCAGTGAAACTAAAATGGTGGTTGAAAGACTCCTTTTTCGGCACTTTTTAATCTGGGGTCATGCAGGTTTGGGGCTCATGCTGTGGCCCAGGACAGGGATAGTCAATGTCCAGTGAAACTAAAATGATGGTTCAAAAATACTGCCTTCTGGCACTTTTTAATTGTGGGGTGATCCAGGTTTAAGGTCATGCTGTGGTACAAGACAGGGATAGTGAATGGTCTGTGATTTTTTTTCTGTGGCTTTATAACCGAAGTGTGTTGCCTAAGATGTAGCATGTATCCATTTGACTGTTGTGGATTTTAATTCCAGCTTCTCCAGCCCTGTTTGGGTGTAAGAATGAAGGTGTAGTTGCTCTCCCATAGACTTTAATGGTCATCGGCAATCATCTATCATCGACCATCGAATATCTTGTCGATGATGGCCGACTATCGACCATCGACCGATGTCGATAGCCAACGTAATCGCTCAACACTATTTGTAAGTCCTCCTCTCCAGGCGGTGCCGGGTTCTTTTTCGCAGAGAAAAAAGATATTTCCCTACGTCCATGTGTTGATTACCGATGTCTCAATAAGATAACCATAAGGAACCGTTACCACTTGCCGTTGATTACCGAACACTTTGACCGGCTCCGTGGAGAGAAGATTTTTTCCAAACTGGACCTGCGGGAGCTTACAACCTCATTTGGATCCGTGAGGGAGATAAGTGGAAGACGGCCTTCAACACTCATGATGGGCACTTTGAGCACATGGTTATGCCCTTCGGACTCTGTAACACTCCTGCGGTCTTCCAGAAATTCGTCAATGACATATTCAGAGACCTACAAGGTTCACGTATGCCAGGTTCGGACTTGTCTACGGAATAATCGCCTCTATGCCAAGCCAGAAAAGTTCCTCTTTCACCAGAACAGCCTGCCTGTCAGGAGCGCTCAGCAAGCGGGAAGCGGATCCACCGGTCACCGCTAGGAGTTGGTGTAACCTATGCCGGGAGCGGAATCTAAGGGGCCCCTTGTCTTCACCGGAGCTCTCCGCAAGGCAGGACGGGCTTTGCTGTAGGGAATCCTCCAGGTCGCTACCCCCGACACAGGACCCAGCAGTGACAGCCGAAGCAGGTAGCGCGGACACAGGGCCGACCGGAACGTGGAACGGAATAGGCAGGACTAGCTAGGCAGGCCTGGCAAGGCAGGAGCGGAAACGTAGAGCCTACAGAACCATTAGAGAGAATGATAGCAAATGCAGGCAACCGTTGCTAACTCAGGGACACCAACAACTGGGCGCCAACGACAGGAAGGGGTATCCCTATAAAGCCTGTGCCCAAAGACCATAGGTGGAAAGGGAACACCAATTAGGTACTGTCCCTTTAAATCTAAGAAGCAGCTCGCGCGTGACCCCTAGTGACCGGCCGGGATAGTGCAGGCAGAAGCAGAGACTGCCGCATGGCGCTGAAGAAGGAAGCAGGACACGGCCAGGTGAGTAGCAGCGCATGCCGGGGCTGGCCGTGCCTGGGGTCAGGGCCCAGTCTGCGACACGGGAGGCACCGGGGGCCGGGAGGTACGAGTGGCCGCGGCCGGGACGCCGGACTGCAGTGAGCGGCGTTACAGTACCCCCTTAGGGCTCCTACTTCCAGAAAACCCGAGTCTGTGAAAACGTTGGAGGAGAGTGGGAGCATTGATGTTTTCTTGAGGCTCCCGGAACTCTCTGGGGCCCCGAAGCCATTACAATCACAAGGTATTAAGTTTTGCCTCTGGAACGCTTTCATGTCCAGGATTTCTTTTACTTCGTAGATATTTTTCGGTATTAGGAAGTGCGGAAAACAGGAACACCTTGCGTAAATACTGATTGGAATCCCCGGTTTTTCAGGAGGGGACACATGAATGCATTGGGGATGTGGGGGGGAGGGAGGTAAGCAAGGTTTGTAGGATACCGGGTTGATCTGTCATAGAATGCTGAAAGGACAAAGATAGCGTGGTGCAAATTTCAAACTAGGCACTCGGAGGCGGATGTGTTTGGAGGAGAGCCAAACTTTATCCCCAGGTTGGTATGTAGCAGGTGTTCTGCGCTTCTTGTCAGCTTGAGCCTTAAACCGGATGGCCGCTCGACACAAATTTTGACGGGTGAGTCACCAAATTTGAGAAACGTGCCATACTAAATTGTTGGCAGCAGGAACGTCCGAAGAGGCAGACAGAGGCAGAGGAAGACGAGGATGTTGACCAAACACCACATAGCAGGGACACTCCCCTGAGGACTCGCTAGCATGGTTGTTGTAGGCAAACTCCGCCCAGGGGCGCAGAGAGACCCTTTGGGTCTTGCCGGCTGAATTAAATTGGCGCAGGTAGTTCACCAGGACCTGGTTGTTCCACTCCACTTGGCCATTGGGAATGTGGGTGATATGCAGGTGAGAAATCCAATTTAATTTTTTAGCAGGAAACAAGGAAGGGCAGAAGTGGGGAGGTGAATTTTTATCCTCTATCGAGGACGATGTTAGAGGCATTCCATGTAAACGGGAAGATGTGCTGTACGAAAATGAAGCCAGTTGCGGAGCGAAGGAGGGCCCTGGCAGAGGTGTAAAATGCGCCATCTTGGAGAATCGATCCACCACGACCAGACAACGAACCCCCCTTGGAGGGTGGAAGATCAGTCACAAAGTCCTTCCCGATTGTGGCTCCATGGTACTTCGGGCACTGGTAATGGCAACAGATAACAGCAGGTCGGAGATGAAAAACTCTTACTCTGGGCACAGTTAGGGCAAGCAGCCACGAAATCCCTTGACATTCCCGTGCGAGGGAGGGCCACCGTAGTTGGTGTGTGATGAGGTGGAGAGCTTACGATAGCCAGCATGACCAGCCAAATTTTGGAAGCATGACCCCAGGGACAGAATGCGTTTCCCAAGGGCGGGGCGCAACAAAGGTCCTACCCGGCGGAATTTCCCACAACCTTACGGGTGCGGGCATGGGGCCAGGGCGTTAGGGGGGATCAGGTACTGCGGTTCAGATTCAGGTTGAGGCATCCGTTGCCCGGGACAGAGCAAACGGCCTTGAAGTTTTTTTTCGGCTGGCGGAAATGGAGGATGAAGTTAAAACGAGAGAAAAATAACGACCACCGGGCCTGACGAGGATTCAAGTGTTGTGCTGTCTGTAAGTATAGGAGGTTTTTATGATCCGTATAGATGGTCACTGGATGTAGAGCGCCCTCCAGAAGATGCCGCCATTCACGCAAAGCCAGTTTGATTGTCAGCAGTTCTCTGTCCCCAATGGAGTAGTTTTTCTCTGCCGGCAAGAAGGTCTTAAAGAAGAAGCCACAGGTAACGAATTTGCCTTTGGCATTTTTTTGTAGAAGGACGGCTCCAGCTCCAACCGAAGACGCATCAACTTTCAGAAAGAAGGGCCTCTCCGGATCTGGGCGATGAAGAACAGAGGCAGAGACAAAGGCTGCTTTTAACTGAGCAAAGGCTTCTTCAGCCTCAGAGGTCCATAGACAAGGATTACTGCCTTTCTTGGTGAGGGCGACAATAGGAGTTATGAGCATGGAGAAATGCGGAATAAATTGGCGGTAATAGTTGGAGAAAACCGATGAACCGCTGGATTGCTCGAAGACGACGGGGGTGGCCAGTTCAATACTGACTTTTCTGGATCCATTAGAAGGCCTTGCGCAGAGATTATGTACCCCAGGAATGGTAACCTGGTCCGTTCAAATAGACACTTTTCCAACTTGGCGTAGAGATGGTTGCGTCTAAGGCGGGAGAGTACCAGACGAACATGAGCCCGATGGGATTTTAGATCCGGAGAGTAGATTAAGATGTCATCCAAGTAGACTAGTACACAGTGGTAGAGAAGGTCTCGGAAGATGTCATTTACGAATTCTTTAATTATAGAGGGGTTGTTGCAGAGGCCAAAGGGCATGACCAGGTATTCGTAATGGCCATCGCGGGTGTTAAAGGCGGTCTTCCACTTGTCCCCCTCACGTATTCAGATCAGATTGTAGTCGCCCCGAAGATCGATTTTGGAGAAGACCGTGGCTCCCTGGATCCTATCGAAGAGCTCCGAAATCAACGGCAGTGGGAAGCGATTTTTGATAATGAGCAGGAAGGCCTAATGGAGCTGGAATGGCTGAAAGAAGGGTCGAGACACCCACTAAACATGGAGTATGGGGTGCCGAAATGCAAACAGAGTGGCACCGGGTGCCCCATCGAGTGACTTCTCCCGTTTCTCAGTCAATGGTGGGACTGTGGTCACACAGCCAAGAAAGCCCCAGGAGGAGAGTACTAGAGGAGCATGGCAGGACAAGGAAAGAGATCTTCTCCTGGTGTAGTACTCCCACACGCAACTTAAGGGGCTGCGTGCAGTGCCAGATGGTACAGGAGAGGACTTCTCCATTCACGGATGAAATGGAGAGAGGTTTGTCCAAGGGAATCACAGGCAGCCGGTACCTATCCACAAGTGCAGGATGGATGAAGTTGCCCGCCGAACCAGAGTCCACAAAGACGGCAACTCGAAGGCATGAACCGGAGGGAAGCGTTAGACTGACTATCATGGTCTTGGGCGGAGAGGAGAGTTCCGTGCCCAGGTTCGCCTCTCCCACGAAGCCTAGGCTCTGTAGTTTCCAGCACGCAGGGGGCACTCCCTACACAGATGGTCTTGGGCACCACAGCAGAGGCCTTGGTTGCGCCGGCGAGTCTTCTCCTCCTCCGACAGGTGGGCCCTATCGACTTGCATGGGCTCCTCCCGATTGGATGCAGGGACTGGCTGCAGGGGACGCTGGAAGACAGGTGCAAGGCGAGGACTGCTATGGAGGCGATAATTCTCCCGTTGAAGCCGAACCTTCTGTTGACGTTCCGAAAAACGGATGTCGATGCGGGTGGCCAAGGTGATGAGGTCGTCCAGGCTGGTGGGCAAGTCACGCCATGCTAGTTCATCCTTAATACGACCGGCAAACCCCTCCCAGAAGGTTGCGACCAGGGCCTCGTTGTTCTAGGACAACTCTGAGGATAAAGTCCGGAATTGTATAGCATACTGTCCCACCGAGGAGTCACCCTGTCGGAGACGAAGAAGGGAAGAGGCGGCGGAGGAAGCTCTTCCCGGCTCTTCAAACACCTTGCAGAAGGCGGACAGGAAATTCATTATATTGGCTGTCAGCGGATCTCCATGTTCCCACAGGGGTGTCACCCAGGCCAGTGCTTCACCGGAGAGGAGAAAAATAATGAAAGTCACTTTGGTCCGATCAGTAGTAAATTGGTGTGCCAGGACCACAAAGTGGATCGTGCACTGGTTCAAAAAGCCACGGCAGACTTTGGGATCCCCGTAGTAGAGAGGTGGTAACGGCAGGTACAGGGAGGACCTGCTAGATGCAGCAGGTACCGGAGCGAGAACCGGAATGGAGACAGGTGCCAGAGCCGGGGCCACAGGTGGTTCTGGGAGTCGAGCCGCAAGGTTCTGGAGCATAACGAAGAGTTGCTCTTGATGGGCGCCCTGGCGCGTGATTTCAGCCACGAGGGTCTCTGTGTCTGGTAGCGGTTGATCGGAAGGATCCATGGCCCAGTTGTGCTGTCAGGAGCGCTCAGCGAGTGGGAAGTGGATCCACCAGTCACCGCTAGGAGTTGACGTAACCTACGCCAGGGAGCGGAGTCTAATGGGCCTCTTGTCTTCACCGGAGCCCGCCGCTTTGCTGCAGGGAATCCCCCAGGTCGCTACCCGTCAGGCAGGACCCAGAGGTGACAGCCAAAGCAGGTAGCGCGGACACAGGGCTGACCGGAACATGGAACTGAGTAGGCAGGACACCGGAGCGTAGAACCAGAGTAGGCAGGACTGGCTAGGCAGCACTGGCAAGGCAGGAGCGGAAACGTAGAAGCTACGGAGAGAATGCTAGCAAACGCAGGCAACCGTTGCTAACGCAGGGACACCAACAACTGGGCGCCGACGACAGGAAGGGGTATCCCTATAAAGCCCGTGCCCAAAGGCCATAGGTGGAAAGGGAACACCAATTAGGTATTGTCCTTTTAAATCTAAGAAGCTGCTCACGCGCGATCCCTAGTGCCCGGCCGGGATAGTGCAGGCAGAAGCAGAGACTGCCGCACGGCGCTGAAGGAAGAAGCAGGACGTGGCCAGGTGAGTAGCAGCGTAGAGCATGTCAGGGCTGGCCGTGCCTGGGGTCGGGCGCACGGTCCGCGGTACGGGAGGCGCCGGGAGGCACGAGTGGCCGCAGCCCGGGCGCCGGACCGCAGCGCACGGCATTACACTCCCATTTCTTTGCTATATCATCTCGGACAAAGGTCTGCAGATGGACCCCGCTTAATTGTCTGCCGTTTTTCATTGGCCATGGCCCGTCGGCCTTCGGGCCATACAGTGGATTCTAAGTTTCGCCAACTACTATTTCCAGTTCGTGCCACACTTCTCGACGGTGGTGTCCTCAATAGTGCACTCACCAATAATAATGGCAACCAAAAGCTGTGACCACCATCGGCTGAAGAAGCCTTCTCTAGGCATTTGCATCTGCACCAGTGTTTTTTTGGTCAGATATGGAGAAGCCATTTTTCTTAGAACTCGATGCCTCTTCAGTTCTTACTCAAAAGGGCCCAAAAGGTAAGACCCTCACATGTGGCTTCTTTTCTAAAAGTTTTTCCTCCGCAGAGAAGAATTACACCATCGGGGACTGGGAATTACTGGCCATCAAACTGACTTTGGAAGAAGGGTACTATCTCCTTGAGGGGTCTGTTCACCTGGTCAATATCTACACCAACCGCAAAAACCTCCTATATCTTCAGACAGCCCCACGTCTAAACCTGCGCCAAGCCCAATGGTCCCTCTTCTTTTCCCAGTTCGATTTCCTATTTCATTTTAGCAGATAAGAATGTCAAGGCGGATGCCCTTTCCCATGCCTCTGATGTAATGAGGAAGAAACAGCTCCTTGGCACATCATTCCCCCTGAACGCCTGATCTCTGCTGCTCCCGTGGAACTTCAGTGCGTTCCTCCGGGTAAGATGCATGTGAGCCCTGCTCTCCGGAAGAAGATACCATTATGAGGACATTGCTCTTGAGCTGCTGGACATCTTGGGATGCAAAAATCTTGTTCTCTAATATCTCTTTTTTTTTAATTCAAAAGATTTTTATTGATGAGAAAATGAGATACTGCAATGCAATCAAGAAGAAAACATACGTCACAAATCAGGAAAAACATAAGTACATGTACAAGCGGATGCAGACATTGAACATTTTGATTATAGCAGACAAATATTGATATAGAGACAAGGTGAATCGTCACAATAGCATTCAGGTGTCAATAATGGAAAGACAAGGGTACATGTAGAGTCTGCAGAGTAATATCTCATTTTTATTGGTGGCCTGATCTTGTTAAGGAGTTTGTGAGTTTGTTGAATCTTGTGCCCATAACAAGTCACTTCGCCTTACGCTAGCAGGTCTGCTACAGCCACTATCCATCCCCAATAGCCTATCGACCCAAATGGCTATTGACTTTGTCACCCATCTTCCTCCCTCTTCTGGTAATACCGTTGTCTGGGTAGTCACTGACCGGTTCTCCAAAAAGTCTCACCTTGTTCCTTTGTGGGGCCTACCCTCTGCTCCACGCCTTGCCAGCTTCTTTTTCCAATCAGACATCTTCCGTCTGCATGGACTTCCTTGCCATATTGTTTCAGACTGTGGGTCCAATTCATTTTGAGGTTCTGGCGCTCCTTCTGCTCCCAGCTACAGGTGAAGTTGGACTTTTCATTGGCCTACCATCCACAGACGAATGAGTAAGTAAAGAAGGTCAATCAGGTCCTGGGCAACTACTTGCACCACTTTGTTTCGGTGCATCAAGACGACTGGGCCAGTTTGTTACCATGGACAGAGTTCTCTTACAATTCTTTGGATTCAGAGTCTGATGGCGCCCCTCCCTTTTATATTGTCTATGGACAGCATCCAGCCCACCAATCACCCGCTCGATGCCTTCTGAGGTTCCTGCCGTGGAGGACCTGGTCCAGGACCTAACGACCATCTGGGATCACACAAGCCAGTCCCTACAATGGGCATCTGTTCGTATGAAGGCCCAGGCAGACAAAAAGATTTTTGCTCCTAGAGACAAGGTGTGGTTGTCAGCCAGATATATTCGACTCAAGGTCCCCAGTTGCAAACTGGGCTCTCGCTTCTTGGGGTCATTCAGGGTTTGGAAACGCATCAACCCAGTGGCCTATAAGTTTCATCTTCCATCCACAATGTGTGTCCCAAACTCCTTCCATGTCTCCTTGCTAAAATTACTTGTCCTGAATTGTTTCTCCTGGAAGTTCACCCCTCCTGCTCCTGATGCCACCAACGTTTTTACTATAAAAGAGATTCTGGCCATGAAGACGAAAAAGGGGAAGCGAAATTTCCTTGTCCATGGTTTGGGCCAGAAGACAACATTCTGGACTAGACATTCCTCCAGGCCAGAAAAAGGGGGATGCCAAAGGGGGGGGGGGGGTGTTGTACTGTCGCAGGTGCTCCTGCAACCCTCCCACCAGGTTGCAGGCACATAAATGTCTCGCTGGTGAGCGGTGCCATAACCCAAATGTCGAGCAGCGGGCACTTCGGGCACAATTTGTCCATTTTAGCCGACACCTGAGCTTTCTCAGCTAAACTAAATAAATACCTAAGTAATTACTCTAAAACGTAAAGAGGTTGTCTCACTACATCGATTCATCTCACCTCAGTCCTGTTTTCTTGGTTTCACTTTGAATTCAGGGGCGTGTTTACTAGCTTACACTAGGCTGCAGTAGAAACCAGGTCTGTAGCTATAGCAACCAGTGCTGGCAGCCTATCATGAAAGAGTTAACAGGTCTGTAGCTATAGTGACCTAAGGAGCTGATGCAGCCCATTCATTAAGGGATTTCTGGGAATAGGTAGGACACTGTTAATGAACATATATTGCAAAGTGACTTGTTTTTGCAAATCTTTAACATAAAAAGCAATCCCTGTAGTGAGACAACCCCTTTAACCGTTATTGATTCTGTACTCACCTAATAAAACCAAGCCTACAGTAAAATATTTTTAGTTAGCAAATCTGAGCTTAGAGGTTATTCCTGACGTACCGGAAACGCCAGCAGTATTAGATAGCTAGTCAGAAATGACAGTATATATATTATCTGACGCAAAAGTATTACTGCAGACTTGGTCTAGCTATTTTAAGGGCTTGTCCCCAGAGCAAGGGTTTTCAGTCGGTTTTACAGATGGTTTTCAGATTTGAAAATGGTCTGCAAATCGTCTGTCAACCTTTTACGTTGATTTAAATAGAAAATCCGTGCAGTAGTTCACACTGCACGGATTTTCCACTGGATGTTTTTTGACACCGCTGGCGTTCCTAAAAACTTAGCACGTGATTATTCTTCTGCCCAGTGTTCAGGCAGAATATGTACCTATCAGTGGTTGAGGGGGACGAGCAAATCCGCAAACAGAACTATCCCATAAAACCACGTACAAGAAGTCAAAACACAGTCCGGATTCTGATTATTTTAACCTGTGTGTGGATGACGCATCCTTAAGGTGTTTTTTAGGTTAGTACAGAATCAATAAAGGTAAAGTTTTAGACTACCGTATATACTTAACACGACCTGAATATAAGCCGAGGCACCTACTTTTGCCACAAAATATTAGGTAAACCTAATGAAGCCTAAGGTGGAAAATGCAGCGGCTACTGGTGATTTTCAAAAATAAAAATGGATACCAATAAACTTACAAAGGCAGATATTGGCAGTTAAATGTTCCCCATAGGCAGGTATAGGCAGTTTAAAGTCCTCCATAGGCATGTATAGGCAATTTTAAGCAGATATAGGCAATTATAGGCAGGTATATGTCTCCCATAGGCAGGTATAGGCAATTATAGGCAGGTATATGTACCTCATAGGCAGGTATAGGCAATTATAGGCAGGTATATGTAGGGTTGTTAAAAAATAAAAAACACCAGTACTCATCTCTTCCCGCTGCTCCGAGGCTCTCCCGGCGCTCCATCTTCTGCCTGTGCCAGATACTCCAGAAGGCCGCAAGTCTGCTTGTAGCCTTCCAGAGTCGTATTGCGGAGCAGGGAACACAGGCTCGCTGCTCCGCAATAGTCTTCAGCTGTATGCACTCCCAGAAGTCACATATAGCTGAAGCGATCCCCCCAGTGCCTGGGCCATGGCAGTGCCCAGACGCCGGCGGGTCATCGGAGTGTCAGCTGTATGCACTCCGAGGAGTCTCATACAGCTAACAAGATCACCAGCAGCACCCAGTCCATGGCAGCGCCTGGGTGCTGTTGGTGAAGCATCCCTGCCAGCGCCTGGGCCATTGCAACTCCCGAGCGCCGACCGTGACGGATTTTTCAGCACATATTTTGTGCTGAAAAACTCGTCTTATACTGGATTATATATGGTAATTACTTAGGTATTTATTTAGTTTAGCTGAGAAAGCTTAGTTGTCTGGTAATTTAGCAAAGAAATTGTTAAAATTTTCACCTACCAACTAAATTGGGGCTACAAACCTTATTGGCAATTTGTCCATTTTCACTCACTTTTGATGTCAACATTTTAGACATTGAAGGCTGTGTGTTGAGTTATTTTGAGTTATAAACTACATGTCACAATAATAAAATGATTAAATACCTAAATAATTAGCAAAACCTGCTCTATGTGTCAAGGGGATAAACACTATGGCTGGGGAAAACGGCCTCCGGGCTCCTTCCACTTTAGGAACCCATCCTTGAATGCAGATTACAAGCATTAGGATGTGCTCTGTGAGATACTTCTTATTTAGGCTGACTGGCATAACTGAGCATGTGTGCTGTGCTTAGTCAACCTGACAGACCTGTGGTGTGGGGGACAGCTCGGCAGTGTAGATAGGAATATCTTACTGTTCCGAGTCATTTTGTCTTCTCAGAAGAAGTTCCAGCACTATCAGCTAATTACATAAGTAAACAGCTCAGTTTGAGCTGAGAGTCTGACACGTCGTCAGGTCAGCAGGCTGCTAGAGTTCATTCACTGCTTGCTAGCAGAGCATTTTTACATGGTCTCCTACACTGTTTCTGCTGCCTAATCTGGTGTCCCCTTATGTACTCTCCTCACCCCAGAGAAGTCCTCTTATTTTCAGTGCAGTCTTATCTTCATCCTGCTGGGCTGTGTGACTCCTAAACTAGATACAGAGCGCATGAGAAAGAGCAAGAAAGTGAGACTCTAAAGCAAAATATTCACAGGTTTTAAAATTTTGGGTCGTTTGGATCGCCAATACGGGCCGAAAAGGGCCCCTTTTCATTACGGTAATTCACAGTTCTCATAGAGAACTATGGATTACGTCGGGGGGGGGGAGATAATTGACATGTCATTTCTAGCGGCGTATACGCCCCGCTAGCAGTGATAGTCTAGGGGCCGGCGAAGTCCCGGGCCCCGCTGTTTTCCCCCCCGCCCCCCGCCCCCCCCCGCCACACGGCGTATTGCGGGGCGTAATTTAGGGTCCCGAATTAAACCCGTGGGAACAACCTAAAGCTACAATAGGTGCATGCAGTGTTTTGCAATACCTTTTTATTATTGTGCTACGTGTTTGGATAAATTTTCAAGACTGCAAAAAAACGTACCCGATAGTTTTGAATGGGGTTTGTGATGCTTAAAATGGATCAAGAATTGACATGTCAATTCTTTGATCAGATCCGTTAAACCCATCACAAAGACATATGTAAAACATGTATTGTCTAAATGCCAATAAGTGTTTTGCATTGAAACTATTGTAAAAATTGTTAGAAACGTGTTTGGGGTCTGACGTATCCTAACACGTATCTAAAATAAACATGTGTGAACATTCCCTGAGAATTCTTCTAGGCTGGGTTTATGCTGTGTTGTGGTTCATTTGTGACCTCTGTTGTATCTGTTGGGATATCTGAAAAAGGCATCCAGACAGATCCTGAAAAGTCTCCATAACGGACAACAGTGCAAGCAGAGTCACGTTTGGATTATGTCTGCTCTGTTTTTCAAACATAAACGACTTTCTGTGCTGAACAAAATAGTGCAGTCAATAGCAGTATTTTGTCCTTTTTTTTACTACTGAGCCAAGTAAGAGCTTTTCTGCAGAAAAAATAGCAATTTTTTTGTGAGGTTTCATTTTTATGGAGTCATTGTGTGGTATAATTTACATGTTATCTATATTCTGCAAATCAGCACAATTTTTGTGATAAGACATATGTTTACTTTAGGCCTGGTTCACATCTAAGCAGAGATCCTATGTGGAACCTCAGGTGCACAGATGAAAAACTAAGGCCAAATCAGCCCCACGGGGGAATTTGTTGTTCACATATTGAGCAATTACAATTAGCCGTGTGACCACACTACGGGGGCATGAACGATGACCCCATTAAATGTCAATTACCCCTCGAGGGACATCATATTCCTTGAGAATATACCTAAGACTGGGCCTTTTGGCCAATTGGTTGGCGCTATAAGACCGAAAACGGCATTTAAGCTTGTGACTCCCTATTAATTACAATGGATCATCAGGTTTCCGCTGTGGTGTCCATTGTTGAGACCAAAAAATAGTTGCTGAGCTATTTTTTCCATCTCAACGACTAATACCACAGCGGAAATCCAATGGACCCACAGAAGAAATCTCCGACACAGATGTGATCCAGACCTTAAAGGGGTGTTTTAAAACTACTAATAGTTTGTCAGTCCTTCAGGGACTTCAGCCCTTCAGTAAAAAAAACTAAAAGAGTAAAATACCTTGTAAACCCGCTAATTCCAGTGTTGCAGCGAGTCCGGGTGCAACCAATTACAGTGCAACCAATCCACAGCAGTGACATGAAGCATGAACAGTGACGTCATCAGCCGGGATCACCAGGACTTGCTGCAGCACTGTAACAAGCAGGTTTATATGGTTTTTTTTTGTTTTTTTTTTATAATCCCTGATGGACTGAAAAGCTATTAGTAGCTATTAGGGGACAGATTTTAGTGCACACAATATTATTCTGGTGGGCATGGGCTGCGGATATTTAACATCCAGGAAAGCTGGGTGATGGCAAACCCATCAGCTTTCTTTCAGATTTGTGAAACAGCTGGGTGTAGTGGCCGTGGCCTTTTTGTGAAGGGGTGTGGTTTCATAAAGAGCGTGTAGTTCACGCAAATTTTGGGGCAGCACGCCACAGCTTCTGATCTCCCTGAAGGCCCCTTTGAAAAGTTGGCAAGTATGATATATATGTATATATTGTGGCAGAGCGACCTCACATAGTTGCATGTTTCTGCCACTAGGGGACCTTGCTGAGACTTGCTGCAGATGCACCACCGAGGACCTGGTCTCAGTGGGGAAAAGCCAGCTATATTGTGCCAGTAATTATATGTTACTGACACTTACAGTAGCAGCTAGAATTGCTGCTAGGCGGCTATGTATGGGGGTGGCTTTTTCGGGACAGCCATAGTGTTGGGTGGGTGGCGTTCCCGCATTCCAGGAGACCTATTAAAGGCCTGCTACTACAGGTGATCAGGGGATGTGGTCTGAAGATTCTTACCCCCAGGCTTGAGGGAAGCCAGTTGTCAGTAGGAGACTGACCAAAGTGGATATTTGTGGGGCTGGACGCCAGGTCCAGACCACGGTAGAGAGGGACTCTACCTGTGTAGTTAGTGGCCAGATGGCCAAGGGTTTATTTTGTTTGTTTATTTCTACTTTTCCCCTGTACGTTTATCCTGTGCTTGAATAAAGCTGGCTGAGGCCAGGAAGAAAGCCTGATGTTGGTGTGACATATGTGGAGTGCCATCCTGATTACCTGAGTCATCACTATATATTAATATTATATACACACACATAAACTACTCACAAAATGTAAAGTAAATTTGGCTTTAGTTGAAACTTCAGGATGAACATAACATTTCTTGAATATTTTTAAATGAGATAATCTCTTAATTTAGAAAGCACATGTCCAATTGTTTAATGTTAAAGTACTTTTTGGACATCGTGCTGATCTCTAAGAAGTAGCTTAATAGCAAAATTCCCAAAAGGTGCTTGGTCACTGAATCGCCCCAAAAATTTAGGGGATCAATTTGAATTGCCATTTAAACAGTACTCTGCATCATGTTGTTCACATTTTGATATCATGAGAACAAGACAACACCTTACAAGTGATCATCAATACCTTGCCATTCCAAGGCTTCAAGCAGGATGCTCTAGACAGAAGTGTGCACTAAGCTTAGAGTGTAACAGAATGTCAGCAGGTTGGAACAGAGATGCAAAAAGCCTGGAAGAGTCACAGAAAGGCAAATAAGTGGACATCCTTTGGCTCCATCACACACTGATGACCACTTAACCAGTGCCCTGCAGAACCAGATGATGAATGCCACACAACTCCAGGCCTGTCTAAGGGAGGTAAGAGGCAACCAAGTGTCATGTTAAGACGTAAGATGTAACCATTTACATCAGCGTGGTCTGCATGCTAGACTGCCAAGGGCACTTAACCATACCACCAGGCACAATTGTGCCAATGTTTAAACACACACATACTGTATATACATACATACACATATATCACAAAAGTGAGTACACCCCTCACATTTTTGTAAATATTTTATTATATCTTTTCATGGGACAACACTGAAGATAAGACACTTTGAAACAACATAGTCAGTGTACAGCTTGTATAACACTGTAAGTTTGGTGTGCCCTCAGAATAAGTCAACACACAGCCATCAATGTTAAACCTCTGGAAACAAAAGTTAGTACAGTCCTAAGCAAAAATGGACAAATTGTGCTCTAAGGCTTAATACTGTGTGTCATCATCATTATTTCCCACCACTGACTTAACTCTCTGGGGCATAGCGTTCACTAGAGCTTCACAGGTTGTCACTGGACTCCTCTTCTACTTCTCCATGACGACATCAAGAGCTTTTGGATGTTTGAGACCTTGCGCTCCTCCATCTTCTGTTTAAGGATGCCCCACAGATGCTCAATAGTGTTTAGGTCTGGAGACATGTTTGGCCAGTCCAGCACTTTTACCCTCATTTTCTTTAGCAAGGCAGTGGTCGTCTTGGAGGTGATTGGGGTTGATATCATGTTGGAATACTGCCTCACAGCCCAGTTTCTGAAGGGAGGGGATCATGCTCTGCTTCAGTATGTCACAGTGTCACATATTGGCATTCATGGTTCCTTCCATGAACTGTCTATCCCCATAAATATATAATAGAAAGATCATTTTTCTAGCAACAAACAGGAGCTCAGTAAGACAGGTATGGTCGGCAGAGGATGGGTATTCTCAGTTGCTATATTCTTAACATGAAAATGGCTTCCCTCCTGTGTGACATCTCTGATGCCTTTTAAGAAATGATTTCTTAGTAAAACATCTGCCACATTCTGAACATGAAAATGGCTTCATTCTTGTGTGAATTTTATGATGTTCAACAAGACTACTTGGGTAAGTAAAACATTTCCCACATTCTGAACATGAAAATGGCTTCTCTCCTGTGTGACATCTCTGATGTCTTTTAAGAATTGATTTATTAGTAAAACACTTGCCACATTCTGAACATGAAAATGTATTCTCTCCTGTGTGAAGTCTTTGATGTTCAACAAGATTTGATTTCCTAGTAAAACATTTGCCACATTCTGAACATGAAAATGGCTTCATTCCTGCGTGAGTTTTATGATGTTCACAAGACTACTTCGGCGACTAAAACATTTCCCACATTGTGAACATGTAAATGGCTTCTCTCCTGTGTGACATCTCTGATGAGTTTTAAGAGTTGATTTATTAGTAAAACACTTGCCACATTCTGAACATGAAAATGGCTTCTCTCCTGTGTGGATTATTTGATGGACAATAAAACTTGATTTCTTAGTAAAACATTTGCCACATTCTGAACATGAAAATTGCTTCATTCCTGTGTGATTTCTATGATGTTGATCGAGACCATTTCGTTGAGTAAAACATTTCCCACATTCTAAACATGAAAATGGCTTCTCTCCTGTGTGACATCTCTGATGTCGTTTAAGAATTGATTTATGAGTAAAACACTTGCCACATTCTGAACATGAAAATGGCTTCTCTCCTGTGTGAACTCTTTGATGTTCAACAAGAATTGATTTCTTATTAAAATATTTGCCACATTCTAAACATGAAAATGGTTTCTCTCCTGTGTGAATTTTTTGATGTTCAAGAAGATTTGTTTTTTGAGTAAAACATTTGCTACATTCTAAACATGAAAATGGCTTCTCTCCTGTGTGAATTTTTTGATGTTCAAGAAGTTTTGTTTTCTGAGTAAAACATTTGCCACATTCTAAACATGAAAATGGCTTCTCTCCGGTGTGACTTTTTTTGATGTTTACTAAGATCTGATTTCCAAGTAAAACATTTCCCACATTCTGAACATGAAAATGGCTTCTCTCCTGTGTGACTTTTTTGTTGTATACTAAGATTTGATTTTCGATTAAAACATTTCCCACATTCTGAACATGAAAATGGCTTCTCTCCTGTGTGACTTATTTGATGTTCAACAAGACTTGATTTCCTAGTATAACATTTCTCACATTCTAAACATGAAAATGGCTTCTCTCCTGTGTGAATTTTTTGATGTTCAAGAAGATATGATTTTTGAGTAAAATATTTGCCACAGTCTAAACATGAAAATGGCTTCTCTTCCATTTGAGTTATTTGATGTTTAAGAAGATTTGATTTTCGAGTAAAACATTTCCCACATTCTGAACATGAAAATGGCTTCTCTCCTGTGTGTATTCTTTCATGACAATCAAGATCTGATTTTCGAGTAAAACATTTCCCACATTTTGAACATGAAAATGTTTGAGTTATTTGATTTTCAACACCTCTTGTGCAACTTTTATTTTGCATAACAGTCTGTATAAAATCAGAATCAGATGACACATCTTTGGTGGGAATAGGAGAGGGTACATCTGAGAGAACAGAAAGCTGTTCAAATGTATCTTCTGCGATACCGCCATCATTTGCTTTAAAACCTGACAATATTAGATGTCCCTCTGAACTCCTGGTATATTCACCTGTCAAGAATAATACAGATTTTATTACTTTTAATTAATATAATAGTTGAAAGTTATATTGATATTTTATAACATGTATATATAAAGATGTCCATAAATGTTGCAGGGCATGTAGCAAAATTAAATTAATCGATTACCACATTGTTAGCAAAGCAGTACTCCTACAGCAGATGTCTGGAGATTCTAGGATCAGTAGATTATGATATTTGGCCACCGGGCTGTTCTTTTGCAGTTTTTCTATTACTGCATAAAAGTCAGCATCTTCTTAAGTTCATGTATTAGTAGTCTGCGTGTCACCACTCTATCTAGGTAAGCAAAGAATTATAGAGGGACTGATATGATCAGTGGTGCTGTAGGCAACAGTCAGTTGTTACCATTAGCGGGGTGGGGAGCTGCAGTCAGTTAAGCTTTTCTTTAGTCTATCTTGTGTGCTTTGCTTATAGTGGTTGCAAGACAACTACTCACAGGCCTTTGCAGTTTCAGTGTTAGTAGAAGAATTGACTGCGAGTCTCTCTATAAGTGCTTGGCTATATGAGAGGGGTTGATAGCTGAAGCTCTGTTTGTCTCATGTTCGTGTCTCCTGTGTAGATCAGCAAGAAGTATGGATCTTGTCTAGTGCTGCTGTATGGGATTGCTCTGCCCAGTGTATTGTCAGTTCCATTGTGTCAGGCTGTTTCATGTCTCGTTTGACCGAGTTTTGGACTGTTTGAGAAATATAGATTTGGGGTTTGTCTAGTTTCTGTTGGGCTGGACTTGCTGGATCCCAAGGCCACTTGCTGTAATAAGGGTCAGTTTTAGCGTAACCCCTTACCGCTGCAGCCAAGTCTTTCTGACAGTGCCCCATTTTTGAAATCTGATGTGTGTCACTTTATGTGAGAATAACTTTTTGACACTTTTACGTATCCAGTTGATTCAGAGTCTGTTTTCTCATGAAAAATTGTGCTTTAAGTTAGTAAGAAATTTTGATCCAGACAATCCTTGTTTATTTGTGAAAAATATCAAAATATCGTGAAAAATTTAAAAAATTTGCCATTTTCAGAGTTCAAAAATCTCTGCGTGTAAGACAAAGACATCTACCACGTGTAAGACAAAGACATCTACCACATGTCTCCTGTAGATTGGCATAATTTTTAAATTTTTTTTTTTTTTTTAAACATTAGGGGGCTTTTCAATAAAGTTTGCAAAATATATATTTTTTAGCGACCAGTCCTAATGCGGTTTTGAGGGGCCTTCGTGTTAGATACCCTTATAAATGACAACATCTAAGAAACTACACCCATTAAAGTATTTAAAACCGCATTTAAAAAGTGTGTTAACCTAGTAGGTATTTCAGAGAAATGAAAGCAAAGTGGAGGTGACATTTCTAAATTCCAATTTTTTTTGTAGTTTGTCAATTTGTATCCATTATTCCCTAGGGCACGATAGATGTGAACAGGGAAATGTAACTCAACATCAATTCCCCAGATTCTGATGTTTTTAGAGATATCCCATACATGGCCCTAGTGCACTGTATAGCTCAACCACAGGTCTCAGAATAGGAGGAGCACCTACTGGATTTTGGGGGTCTGATTTTCAATATGATTTTATTTAGGTTCCATACAGGTTTGTGGACACCCTGAGGTGCTAAAACTTAATAAACACTCCAAATAGGAAACTACACCTTTAAAGAATATATGCAAGGGTGTAATGAATATTTCGACAGCGCAGGTGTTTCACAATTTTTTGGGGCGTTAGGCTCTGAAAATGAAAAAATATATATTTTTTCAACAATCTGTCACTTTAGCTGAAAAAGCTTAATCTTTACAAGGAATCCTGGAAAAAAAGCACCCCAAAGTTTGTTACGCAATTTCTTCCAAGTTCGACAATACCCTATATGTGGGTTTAAACTGCTTTATAAGGGATAGAGCACTATTTGGGTTTTGGAAAGCAGATTTTGGTGGGTGCCATGTCGCAAATTATCAGAACAGGTGAAACCTTTCAGAAGTCACTCCATTTTGGGTTCAACACCTCTCATGGATCTCATCTAGGGGTGTATTGTGCATTTTGGGCACACGGGGGTTCCATAGTTTTTTAGCATTGGGCCATGAAAATGGGGGGAAAATAATGCAGTTCCGCCATTGTTTTTTGGGTTCATCTTTATAGCGTTCGCCATTTGGGATAAATGACAGGATAGCTTTACTGCACGGGTCAGTACAATTGTAATGATACAAATTTTATATAGTTTTTTATGTTTGTCTACTTTTACACATTAGAAATTTTTATTAAAAATGTGAAATGGTAACCCGTTAATTATTCAATTCCTTTATTCACAACAACGGCATAAGAACAGACCGGGATGGATGGCCATAGAATGCCAACGCTTCCTCAAGGCATGAAAGGAGATGACGACACAGCGGCTTAAGAACTCCCTCGTTGCCGTACGTCACTCAAACAATGGCAACAATCTTGTAACATCACCATACATAAAACAAATTACTTACAAAACATATACCATATTACATCTATAATACACACATAGAGGAGACAAAGTTATAAAAATGAGGAAAGATCATTAAGAGCACTCCTGGGATTAAATGACAGAAATTATCTTTCCTCATTTTTATAACTTTGTCTCCTCTATGTGTGTATTATAGATGTAATATGGTATATGTTTTGTAAGTAATTTGTTTTAAGTATGGAGATGTTACAAAAATGTTAAAGGGTTGTTGCCATTCTTTGATGACGTGGGCAACGGGGGAGTTTTTAAAGCGCGTGTCGTCATCTCCGTCCCCCTTGGGGAAAGGGGTTTACGCGCAACGATCGTTGGGGGGTTATGGCATCCATCCCAGTCTTTTCTTATGCCGTTTTTTAAAATAAAAATTGGTAATTAACGGGGGTGGTCCCCGCTTATCTCCTCACCATTTCGGTTTCTCGTCTTATACGGGCTGAGCACACTCGACAGAAGGGATACCGAAGGTTCCCTTTATTGCTGTAAATTTTAAAGGGGTTTGTCCAAAAAAAAGTAACCTTTTGTGCCACTACTCTAAAAGTAAGACTTTATTAAAAATGTGTTTTTATGTCATAGCCATAACTTTCTCATTTTTCTGTATACAGAACGATTATGGGTTTTTTTTCGGGAGAGTTGTTGTTTTTTTTGGTACCACTATGGGGTTCTTTTGCGTTTTGATCACTTTTTTAAAAAGGTTTTTTGTGAGGTGTTTTGAACAAAACAAGCAACCTATAGTGTATTTTAATTTTTACAGCGGTACGGTGTGTTTTTAAAATGACCTAGTTTATCAGACGATAAATACAGTGATCCCAATTTTTTATTTTTTTTTTTGTTTTTTCTGTTTTACACAATAAAAATACTTTTTTTCAAACAGGAAAACACGTTTTTGAATCGCCGTAACTTTTATATCATTCTGTCTACGGCGCTCTATAGCAGCTTGTTTTGGTGGGATGATTTGATTTTTTTTTGGTATCATTTTTGGGGGGGACAAATTTTTTTTTATCTTTTTTAAAACCTTTTTTTGGGGAAAGGGAGAGTGGGAAAAAATATTGTATTTTATTTTTTAACCGTGCTCACCAAAGCAGTTTGTGGTAAGTTAGTTTTAATCGTGATTTAAAATGATTATTGTTTTTTCGCTCATGAGTTTCTCTATTACTGGGAATTGGTAAACATTTGTTCAGTGTAATAGTACTACAGTGGGGGAAAATGCCCGCGCCAGGTGCTTAAAAATTTTTCACATAATAATCAGCAAATGAAAACACAAAAAAGCAGTACCAGACACCTGACTTCATCCTAGTGGGAAACACAGCCCCGCCGTAGAAAACTTTTCATGGGCTTTGGGGTCAGTGAAGGCTGGGTCTCATATTTTTATACTGGAAAAAAGACACAAAAAAATTTTTAAAACATCACTGATATGGGGGCCTGAGGATCGAAAAAGGTGCAGGCAAAAGAAAGTGCAGCAGTGTCCTCCACAAGCTATTGTGCCTGTCCCCTACCAATAGCTCAAGCTTTATAAAAAGTATATACCATACAAAAATTTTTTTTTCCCCCCTTTTCCCCCAAATTAAGTTTTTATACATGATAAATAAAGCAGGATCAGTACCAACTTTTTACAGCAAATACAGAACCACTGATTAGAAAACACTGTACAACAGGGAATTCTAATTTCGTCCAAACAAAACATGGATGTGTCCAAATATGTTCCCCCAAAAGGGTTTTTCCTAAAATGAAGGAACCATTACACATAGTGTAAAAAAAGATATTTTCGGGGCCCATACAGTGAA
>JAODAL010020934.1:37500-68258 GCA_025379985.1 Phyllomedusa bahiana | reverse complement strand
AGCATGTGGAGGGTGGAATTCCCAGCGTGTTCCCATGTCAACAAGATACTTTGATGGGGAGCCGGGGCTGACCTGAAAACGCAGCCAGGGGGGCACGAAGAGGGTGCGAAGGGGCGGAAGTGCGAATTTAAACTTGAGCTTTCCTCAGAGCAGTCCAGACCGGTAGCTTTTTAAAAATTTTTCTGGACGACAAGGTTAGACATGTGCCAGAAGGGATGTGCTCCAGCCTACCGACTTAAGGGCGGCCAGAGATTTCCCTGTTATCGCACACCCCCTTGCCTGGCACAACGTTCTTGGCACCCACCAGGCTCGGGTCTCATTGGGGAAAGGCCCCACCCCCTAAACCTGTGTGTGGAGGGGCTCCAAGAAAATTTTAATTCAACATGTCCGGTTTCTCGGGGCCGTGATGCCACCAGGGGACCTTGGGGGAAGAACCCTGCACCACCCTGCGGTTTTGAAGGCGTCCCCCCCAGCCTGGAGCCACCGTCACCCCCAGAGACATCCACCCAGCCCCCAGTGACGTCACAGAGATATTGGGGCCCTTTGGCCCCTGCTTACTAGTCATTGTGGTGGTCAGATGGACTTTTCCCCGGCCACGTGAAGACAACGCGCTTGAAATTTTAGAAGACACGGGGTGAGGGCAGGGAGGGCTTTTCTGGCAAAAAAATCCTGTTTGGCATCGGGTAGGGGGACAGGAAAGGGGGCCATGACGTGGGGAACCCATCTGTTCCCACCAGACGGAAAGGAACATTTCCAAGGCCAAAAGCCGGGCAATGCGTTTTTCGGGGCTTTTGGTTTTGGGAAGGTTTGGGTTAAAAGTGTTTCTTCTGCTCTCAAACCTGGAAACAAAAGGGCTGGGCTAGACTGGCCGCTGTAGGGCGTGCAGGTCATCAAAATGGGGGGGGAGAAGGGGTAGGATGGGCCCCGGTGGTGCTGGTGGTACTCGGGGGGACGTGGAGGGTGATCCCTGATTGAAGAGGAGAATGGCAGCTGAGGGAAAGCTTGGTGGGGGCGGGGGAGGAGGGGGAGACGAGGGTGGACAGTGGTTGGAGGATCGGCGTCAGTCTGGCCTTTTTTTGGCCAAGTGTTGCCTCCATTTCAACTCATGCATTCGCTACATGTGACTAGACATGTTGGTGGTGGTTAACCACCTAAGGTTCTTGCCTCTACTTATGCGTTTACGGCAAAGGCGGCATATGACATCGCTGGGTGAATCAGAGGCTTGCTCAAAGAAGGCCCAGGCTTGAGAGGTCCTGGACCTTTTTGACGGGGGATAAGCGAGGAGCGGGGTTTGCGCTGACCGTGGCTGGCGGAATCATATCAGCGGACTTCTGCAACCGCCCTCTACCTTTTTGAGGCGGAACCCGTACTGACACTACCCTATCGTCTTCCTCCTCGTCAAGTGATGAAGCGCTCGCAAGTAAATTCTGCTGAAAAGACCACGTTGGATCCGCAATGTCGTCATCATTCATCATCAACACAGGTGACTTGGTCGTCCTGACTTTCTGCATCCAGGAGCTGCGGTACAAGCCAAGAGGGACTGTAAGGCGTTGCCGACCCCCCGGGATTTTTGCCGATTGACCGGTTCCTTCTCCTCCTCTGATGGCATCAGTAACCGGGCGTCAGAGCAGAGAAAATCATCCTCTTTGGCCTTTTGGGATCTTTTAACATGCCTTCTGACCCCAACTGCTTTTTTGTCATCAAAGAGGTCTTCAGAAAAGGATTATCCACAGTGGTGGGTTAAAACGAGTTGACATTTGGGCGGGTTCCCTTTGTTGGACGGATGCTGATGAAAACATTTGTGGCCGTGGACGGGGGAGGACGAGGAGGTAAGACTGCTGGATGCAGGTTGCATTAACCACTGAAGGACAGATTGGCGACAATGTTCGTTACTGAGATTCACAGGGCCCTGACCCAGCGATGACAGGCCGACGGTCCTGCAACTGACGATCCGCTGGCATGCGTGTTGTCGCCAGCACTGGAATGAGCACCTTCTCTCATACCTCTACCTCCATGTCCTTTCCCCCCTCTTTGCTCGCTTACCACCTGAATTTCGCTCCATGTTTAGAAATATAAAAATTTGAGAAGGTATGGAAGAGTTTTTAAAAGACTGCAAATCACAGCTTTTCTCAAATCCCTCAAATCAAAACAAAATTGCTGCAAAGTAGATCTATCAACAAAGCTTGACTGACCAAAAGTGAAAAAAACACCTGTCTGAAATGTATACGGATATTAAAAGGTTTTTTTGACACCTTTCAATTCACCTGTGGTGACTACAAAATTGCTGTATACAAATTTTAACTGCAAAGTAGATCTATCAACAAAGCTGGCCTGCCCCAAAAATGAAAAAAAACACGTATCTGTAATGTTTTCGGATAATAAAAGGTATTTTTTGGCACCTATCATTTCACCCGTGGTTAAATACACAATTGCTGGGTTCAAATTTAAAATGCAAGGTGGCTCTATCAACAAATCTGGACTGGGCAAAAGTGCAAAAAACACGTATCTGTTATGTATTCGGGTAATAAAAGGTATTTTTTGGCACCTATCAATTCACCTGTGGTGACTACAAAATTGCTGTATTCACATTTAAATGCAAGGTGCCTCAATGAATAAAGCTGTAGTGCGCAAAGTGAAAAAACACGTATCTGTAATGTATTCGGATAATAAAAGGTATTTTTGGCACCTTTCAATTCACCTGTGGTGACTACAAAATTGCTGTATCAAAAAAGAATCCTATCGGTAATCGTGGTGGATGAAACCCAGAAGGAAGATGATCTACAACAAAAAGCAGCGCAGCTGGGGTTCTATGGAGAAATGAGCACCTGGAAAAAGGACTGTGAAACGGTGCTCACCTGGTTCGGCTGTACGTCTACCCGGTACAGCTCGTACTAGCGTTTTCTATAAATCCTTACCGGTGCATACAGTCCAGGATCACCCGATCCAATTAGCACGATGGGGCGGCTTGATGAAGCGCTGTGGGGAAAGGTACTAAAATAATCTCAACATAAGTTGAGAAAACTATTTATTATAATAAAAACATATACATGTACTACGCGTTTCGCAGGTGCCCCTGCTTCCTCAGGTACATATCATATTAACAGATGCTCACGGGCTTTAAATAGGGACGAGGCTGAATGGCCCAATATCAAAGAGAGGCTCAATGAATTACATTTGTTTGTAAACACTTACTCTAGACATAGTAAAACATAGGATACACAGTGATCGGGGAACAGGAAAAACTGGATACAAGAAACATGGATAAATACAAATATACAAAGGGAATATGCAAATAAAAATATATATATATCACGATTAATTTGCTTATAGGAGATAAATAGCATAATGCATATATATAAATATAAACAATATATATATATATAAAGAAATCTATTAAAATATCTACTAAAATATATATAAGTTATACAATAAATGGAATTAAAATAGGAATAAAGAAGAAATGATGCTACTGCATTTCAGTACATATGCCCAAATGAATACAAATACATACAAAAAATATATAAAATGTATATAAAATATATATATATAGAAAAATATAATATCTATATAATATGTACAATGGAGCAAAAAATTTCCCACCCATATAAAGAATAACACAATTGCACAAATATAAATGCACAAATATATAATTTTACAACTCGTATGTGCATAAAATATAATTAGATCTGTGAAGGAATAATGAAAAAATTGAATAAATAGATATGTGGAGAATTCAAACATCCATCCTAAACCCATTAAAACCCAAAACGGTCGCAGCATTTTGGGCGTACATCCAATAGGCTTTTTTTCGTTTAAATCTTTTGGGTCTATAAATATTTGGGGGATGGAGTACCCCATGGGCTGAATTTTAAAATCGGGTTTTTGGGCTCTTATGTGAAAAGGACGGTAGTGGACCCCCGCTGGCCCAGGGGGCGGGTGGAAGCCAGGGCAGGGAAGGGAAATTAAGTAGGCCCCCAGTATTCCCCAAGCCCCCCGAAAAAGGGGGATGGACTTGCTGCGGGGGGAGTTACCAGGTCGTTCCACTGGGGGGACTTGCCGGGGTGGGGGCCGGGGTAGACGTAGTACAGTTTCGTCAGGCAAGCTGGGGTTTGGGGACAGGAGAGGTAAAAAGGGGTTTGGATGTAAACTGGGAAGGGCAGATGGTCGGGAAGGCGGCATATACGTGGTCGATAAACTAGAAAAAGGGGTACGGTACACGGAAAGACAAACTAGTAAAAATTTTTCTCCAGAGGTAAAAACCCACTAAGGCCCCCGGCGGGGGCCGGCGGGAGGGGCCAGCCCAAATAGGAGCTCCCCGGAAAAACCCAATTCCCGGCGAAATCCCCCTTTAAAATTTTAAAAACCGGGGCGCACGCCCCCTGGGGGCGGGCCCGCGCCGGGAACTGGGATGATGAGCAGGGCGCGCCGGGAAAATTTGGTGCCGGGGGGGCTGGGAGAAGAGCGGGACCCCAAACCCCGAGTGGGGGGGGGGCTCCGCGAGAGCCGCAGCAGGGACCGCCTGCGCCCAGACAGAGGTTCAGGGCGTCCGTGACAGTACCCCCCCCTTTGGGGCCCTCCCCCTTGGCCCCCCCCTTCTTAGGGGGATAAAGAAATCTTGGGATAGATTACGGTTGGGATATTCCCCCCGGCCCAAGACCTCTCTTGGGCCCCAAACCCTTCCAGTCTACAGAAAGTACCGTTTCCCTTATTTCCTAAAAGCAGGTCTCCTTGACTTAAAAGAATTGGAAGCATCAGCTATGGGTGGGGGAGGGAAGATTCGGAAAAAAGGTTAAGAACCGGGGGTTTTTGTAGAGGACGGGGGAAAGAGTTGGAATTCTCATGGGGGGAGGAACCCGGGAGTTTGTAAGAAATGGTTTAATGCGAGTGAAAACCTCAAGGGCCCCGGAAGGGGGGGACCAAAATTTGTAGGAGGGTTTTAAAGGGACATATCGGCCCCAGCCACACCTTGTCACCGGGGGAAAAAACAGGGGGGATTTTTCCCTTTGTCGGCTTGGGTTTTTCATGCGCTGGGAAGGGGGCAGAGATTGGGGGTTGGGACCAGATGGTTTTTATGTCCTGAACCAGTGGCCCGCCGAGGAACCCTCGGAGGGAGATGCCAGAGGGAGAGGTGGGCGGGAGGCCCAATAAAAATTAAAAGGGGGAGACCCCTGCAGATTTGAGTCTGGGGTTTGTACAAACCCCCGCCCATGGCAAAAAAGTTGGCCAATCGTCTTGGCGTGCTAAACGAATTGGGTAGATAACCCCCCAAGCCCGGGTTTACTTCTCCCCCGGGCCCATTCGTTGGGGTGGAAGCAGAAAAAAAGTCGAGTTTTTCCTGGATTGGGAAACAGGCCCCCCCAAAATTGGAAACAAATGGATCCCCGACCCGAGCGATTTTGCTGCGGGACCCCATGCAAGGGAACACATGCGGAAAAAAAAGTCTGCCGATGGGTGGGCCCGGCAGAGGGCGAAATGCCCCCATCTTGGAAAAACGATCAGTAGTCCCCCAAAATAAAGGTTTTCCCGCCGAAGGGGGGTGGTTTTTAAGCCCTTTGCAATGTTGGTCCAGGTTGGTCGGATGGTATGGGGTAACCCCCCTGCCGGTTTGTGACGGGCTTTGTTGGGGGCCAAGCGTAAGGGCCTAAAACGAAACCTTGACATCCCTTGCGAGTCTGGCCACCAATAAAAGGATAAAAAAGGAACGTTTTCCCGAGGCCGGGATGGGGCCACAAAAGAGCAATGGCCCCTTTTCGGTGCGTCTGCGGAGAGCAGGGGAACGTGGGTCCCCCCTGGGGAAACCTTCCGGAGGCAACTGGAGAAACCGAGAAAGGCTTTTGGGGGAAATTAATGCTTGGGTGGATTCCTTTCATCACCACGTCAGAAACCCCGGAAAGGGCGTCGTTATTTTTTTCTCCGGGGGGCGGAAGGAATCTGGTGTCAAACCGGGGAAAAAGAAGAGCGAAAACTAGCTGGGTGGGTTAAGTCGTGACCCGTCTGGAGGTTTGAAGGTTTTTGTGGCCCGAATAGATCGATGGGATGGCGAGCCCCCTCCATAGGAGGCCATTCTTCCAAAGCCATTTGATGGGCCCACCACGGTGCCTATGTGTATTCCTCTGGCCCGGGGTTAACTTTTGAGAAAACCCACATTTCGGTCTTGCCCGGGGCCCCCCTTTTTGCGAAAGGGATGCTGACCCCCCAGACGAGGACCCACTTCCAAGGTAAAGGGGTTTTTTCGCGGGGCCCGGCCGCGAGGGAAACCCCCGTGGTAAAGGCAGACTAGACTTTGTGAATGCCCCCTCAGTTTCGGGGGCACTGCGGGGGGTTAAAGCGTGTTTCTTAGTGAGAGCCACTATCGGGGGGCCCAAAAGCGGGTAGAAAAGTGGGGAATAAATGGCGATAATATTACAAAACCCCCAAAGAAACCTGTATGGCAGAAAAACCGACGGGGCGGCCACTGCAACACCGACGCTTTGCTGGTCCTTTGAAAGGCCTCGTCAGAAATAATGACCCCGAAAGGGAAGGGGGTTTGGGGGAAGAGGCACTTCTCCGCTTGGAACGGTATTATCTCGGAGCCGCTTCAAACCGAAGGCATGAAATGGGGGGTCCGGGTAGGCGGTACACAAAATATCGTCCCAAAGACCATACGAGGTGTAGAGAAGATCCTGAAAATGTCATTCACGAGTCCGGGAAGACGGCAGGTGCATTACACAGTCCGAAAGGCATTTCCCGGTACCGAAAGTGGCCACCTGGTGTTGAAGGCCTCTTCCATTTTTTCCCCTTTTCGGATTTGGACCAAATTGTAGGCCCTCTTAGATCCAGTTTGGGGGGAAAAATCCTTTGCGCCCCGCAGACGGTCAAATAACTCCGGATCAACGGTTTGGGGTACCGATTTTACCCTGATCTTATTCAGACCCGGGAATCAATGCGGGTCGCAAGGTCCATTTTTTTTCCACGAAGAAAAATCCTGCCCCTGGGAGAAGGGGTTTTCCCAATAAACCCCCCTTTTGGAGATTTCCATAATGTATTGGCAGGCTTGTGTCTCCGGAACGGGTAAAGGGGGAGACTCTGCCCCCAGGGGGTGGGACCGGGCAATAGGTCAATGGACAATCTAGGACGATGTGGCGGCCCCGGGGCTTGCTTTCTTTCGGAGAGACATCACTACTCCCGGTAAGGGCGGGAAGCCCGTAGAGGCTTAGCTGGTACCGTGGGGGCGGGTGGCCCCTGGCGGGGTGTCCCAAAAAAACGAGCCGCACTCTGGGCCCCATCGCAAGACCTCGCCCGTCTGCGTCAAGCACCGGGGGATGGGGCTGCAGCCAAGGTGACCCCAAAAGGACGGGGGAAAAAAGACCCGGGGGGAAAACATAGAAAGAAGTCTCTCTTTGTGAATGCCCCCCACTTTGGGGGACAACGGGCCCGTCGGGAAAAGGATGGGGCACGGAGGATTCCCACGAGGGGGAAATGGACGAGGATTTCCCGGGGGAACCCCCCGGGAAGGCAGTGTTGAGACACCGGGCAGCGTCCAGGAAGTTTCCAGCAGAACGGATCAAGAATGCTGAAAATTTAAAAGGGGGCCCGGGTTTAGTGCCGTTTGGGCCGAAAAAGTTCGGGGGGGAAGAACTGCACACCTTTGGGATGCTTCCCCCCGTAGCCCGTTGTGCCCCTTCTCCGGACGCCTGGGCGAGCAGAAACAAGGGGGAGGTGATCAAGCGCCGCAGTAGAAACAAGTTCCCTTTACGCCGTCGGGTTTAAACTCTTTCGGGACAGGTGGGCTCCCTCCACTTGCATGCCCTTTCCCCGGCTGGCTGGGAAGGAGGGGGTGGAGGCCCAGAAACACCCGGGGCAAGATGAGATGGACGGGTGTACGGGCTGGGGTTTTTGCTCTTTGGGGAGTCCTCACGCCTTTCTGCGAACGGATGTCAATCCGGTTAGCCAGGTGGATTAGCTGCTTTAAAAAAGAGGAATCCCGGGCGGCGAGGATCCTTGTTGGGCTGGAAGGGGCCTTTTTTTGAAAAAAAGGGCTAACTGCTGTTCCAGGGTAGCTCCGTGCTATGTGCGGAATTGCACGGGGTATCTCCAAAGGGGGAGTTCCCCTTTCTCAGGTTCAACGGGCGGTTTCGGAGATGAACACGGCGGTTCCTCGAAGAATTCCCGGAAAATTAGTAGAAATGTAGTAGATCGGCGTATTGGGGCCCCTCGGGCCCCCGGGGTTGCCAGGCCCGGGGTTTTCCAGAGGAGACTGCCCCCGAAGGCCACCTTGGATCTTTTGGAAGGAAAAATGACCCCGCCATGAGTTCCACGCAGGGGCACTGATGAGAAACCCTGCAGACCTTGGAATCCCCATCAAACTTTTTCCATGGATAACCGGGGCTTGGGGGCCGACGGAGCAAATGCCACTGGAAAGGAACCACTGCAGCCGACGCTGCTGCTGAGTGGGTGAACTGCGACCGGGGAGGAGGTGTGACTGTTGGGTTGCGCGCGATCTGTTTGGACTGCTTTTGGGCCCCAACGGTGGTGATCTGGCGACCTTGGCTCATACCTGGCGGGATCCCTGGCCGGATTTCCCACTGTAACGACGGTTGTAGATCCGTGGCCCCCGCGGCGAGGGGGAAGCCCCACGCGGGAACGGGAAACTAAATAGGGGCCCGGTATTCACCAGGCCGCCGCAAAAGGGGGTGGATTGCGCGGGGGAGTCTACCGGTCGTTCCCCGGCGGGGCTTGCCCTGGTGGCCAGGGTAACTGTACAATTCGTAGCAATGTGGTCGGGGGAAAGGGAGAAGGGGCAGGACAGGCGGCTTGGATCGTAAACGTGGACAGGCAGACGGGCAGGGGAGGCGGGAAAATACGTGGTCATAAAGTAGCAAGGGGGAAAGGTACCGGAAAAACAAGTAAATAGGAAAGTTTTTTTCCCGAGGTAAAAAACAAAAGGACCGCGAGGGGCCCAAAAGGAAGGGCCGACCTAAATAGGAAACAGTGCCCGGGAATAGCAATTACGGCGCATGGGCCCCCCTTTAAATTTCAAACACTGGGCCGCGCGCCCCTAGGGGCGGGGGCCACGCGCCGGGGGATTGGGGTGACTGGGGAGGAGCGCGGCCCCGGGTAATTTTTGGTGCCGGCGGGGGGCTGGAGAAGAGCGGACCCCCAAAACCCACGTGCGGGTGGGCTCCCCTGAGGCCGCACAGCGCGCCTGCACCCGAGACGAGGTCGCAGGGGCGTCCCGGGCATTATGGATAACTGGAATGTTGGGGACCTGTACCCATGCGGCTGTGTACCACATAATCGGTGGTTAACAAAAGTCTCGACAACTTAGTCGTGGGCTTGCCCATACTGAATCCCCAGTGAAAAGTAATCAAAAAAAACTCGAAGGAGCTTTTACATGTAGATGCTCTTATTTAAATACCTCCCCCGGATTAGATTTAAATTTATCACTTTTTTTAAATTTCTGGAACATTTTAAAATTTGGATGGCCGCAGGGGAAGGGCCCCGTGGTTTTATTGTAAACACTTTTTCAATAGGGGGCATGGCCTGAGGCGGGATGGGGTTTTTTATTTTTTAAAGTCCCAGCTCTGCATAAATATATTTAGGTTGTTTTTGGGACAACTTTTAAACCTGGGTCCCGTAGGGGGAATGTTCCAAAGTCGATTAATTTCATTTGGATGGCTTGTATGCGAATTCTGAGTTGTGTTTAAAAACAGATCGAATTTTTTGGTATCTTTTGATTTTTTTTGCATGTAAATATACTCCTGGCTAAATCTAGTGTTTTTCTTACACGCTCCCTGTGCGCCCCCTGGGATTTTCTTTTGGAGAAATTTTTTGTAAATTTGGGGGGCTTGGGAGACAAAAACCCCCTTTTTTGTCCCTTTTTTTTTGACCCTATTACGGCCTAGGGAATTTTTTAACCCAATTTCTTCTAGGGGTTTGGCTGTAAGTAAATAATTTTTTTGAGTAAAGTTGGCTTAAAAGTGTTTTTGTACCAAATTTTTTGTTCCCCACGTTTGATCTAATTTAAAAAAAAGTGATCTGTTTGGATGGATGTAGCGTAAAGAAAAATATCTTTAGACATACTTTTTAAAAACTCTAAAAATTTTTTAAAAAATTCTTGGTTTGGGTGTTGAGCGATTGCGTTGGCTATCGAGATCGAGCGATGTCGATGTCGGTCGCTATCGTAAGGTTTTTTTCGATAGTGAGCACGTTTGAGGATTCCCAAAAAGTCTAGGGGGAGAGCAACAACCCTTCATTATTACCCCCAAACAAGGTGGAGAAGCTAAAAAATTTAAAACCCACAACAGAAAAATGGATACTGCTACATCTTAGGAAAAACATTTTTTTAAAAAAGTCACAAAAAAAAAAGTCACAGACCTTCATTCCCTGTCTTGTCCCACACCCTGCCCCTTAAACCTGCATCACCCACAAATTAAAAATGCAAAAGGCAGTATGATTTGAACCATCAGTTATTTTGAACTGGACTTTGAAACCCCTGCCCGGGAACGCAGATGAGCCCCAAACCTGCATGACCCCAGTTTTAAAGAGTCCCGCAAAAAGGAGTCTTTCAACCACATTTTGTTTCACTGGACTTGCTATACCTGTCCGGACCCGCGTATGCCCATTAAACCTGTCTGCCCCCCGTTAAAAAGTGGGGGGAAAAGGGTTGTTAGTCTGTATCTGTTTGTTTTCGTAAAATACCAGTATTTTTTGCCCCTTTAAATTCACCTTGGGGGATATAGAATTGCTTTTTTTAAGATTTACATGGAAGCTGCGTCAATGAACAAAGCGGGTGCGCAAAGGGTCAAAAAAACACTAAATGTTTGTTTTCTTTATGTACACGGATTTTTTGCACCTTTTAATTCACCTGTGGTGAATTAGAATTGCTGTTTAAGTTTTACGTGGATGCTGCGTCAATGAACAAACTGGGTGTGAAAAAGTCAAAAAAACCCGTAATGTTATGTTTTGTATAAAAAACGGTTTTTTTGCCCTTTCTTTCCCCCTGTGGTAAATATAAAATTGCTTTTTTAAAGATTTACGTGGATGCTGCTTTCAATAAAACAATGCTGGGTGCGCAAAAGTCAAAAAAAACCACAAATGTTATGTTTTGGTATAAAAAACGTATTTTTTCCCCACCTTTCAATTCACCGGGGTAAAATTTAAATTGCTGTTTTAGATTTACGTGGATGTGCGTCAATGAACAATGCTGGGTGTGCAAAAGTAAAAAAACACGTAATGTTATGTTTGTATGAACACAGTTTTTTTTCCCACCTTTCAATTCACCTGTGGTGAATATGAATTGCTTTTTAAAGATTTAGTGGTTGCTGGTCTAAACAATGCGGGTGGAAAAAAGTCAAAAAACAGGGAAATGTTTTTTTTGGTTAATAAACGGTTTTTTTTGCCCTTTCAATTCCCCTGTGGTGATTAAAATTGCTGTTTTAAGTTTCGGGGGGATGCTCGTCAATAAACAATGCTGGGTGTGAAAAAAGTCAAAAAAACGAACTTTTTTTTTAAAAAATACACATTTTTTTCACTTTTCAATTACCTTATAATAAATAAATTCCTTTTTTTTTTTTTAAAAATTTTTTTTTCCCCCCCCCCCCCCCCCTAATGCCTCGTCAATGAACAATGCTGGGTGTGCAAAAGTAAAAAAAACAAAAAATGTTATTTTTGGTATAATAAACGTTTTTTTTGCACCTTTAAATTCCCGGGGTGAATATAGAATTCTGTTTTAAGATTTAGTAGATGCTGCGTAAATGAACAATGTGGGTGAGAAAAAGTCAAAAAAACTAACTGTTATGTTTTCGTATGTACACGGTATTTTTTGACTTTCAATTCACCTGTGGTGTTAGAATTGCTGTTTTAAGTTTTCGTGGATGCTGCGTCAATAAAAATTTGCTGGGTGCGCAAAAGTCAAAAAACACGAAAACTGTTATGTTTTCGTATGTTACACGGTTTTTTTGGAAACAAAAAAACCTGTGCTGCTACAAGTTTGCTGGAATGTAATTTAACTGAAGGGGGGGTAATAAACAGTCACAGGTTGTAATGGGTAAAATTAAAATGAACCATATCTAAATGTATATGATAAAAAAAGTGGATTTTTTACAGCTAAAAAAGAGACCTGCGTTATAAAATTTTGGTTTATCCAATAAAGGTTTCAGGCTCCCCCAATATAGGAAATATTTAATAGCAAACTTTAATAATAAAGTATTCCATAAATGTCTCCTAAGTCTTGGTGAACTTTTTTTCCCGTGTTCTTTTGTAGAGCTTATTGAGTTCGCCCCCGGGCCCCCCCCCCCCCCGCTCCCCCCCCGTGAATTTACAGTGGGAGTTTTGCTTTAAATTCTCTAGCTAAAAAAATCTTCAAATCTCTAAAATAATAAAATTGGAAGGGTCACAGCTAATAGTTGGGTTTTCTGGCAGAAATGGGCTAATTTTGTGAAGCTGTTTGGCCCCAGGCAGAGCGAGGGGCTATCCATGAGAGTGAGAGCATGAGGTGAAAAAGGAAAGGTTCTATGTAAAAACGAAAATCCCCGTGGTTTTTTTAGCCCCAAACGCCCCATACACATCCCCGTATGACGCACACAAATTCACCTGCTTATTCTGTAATCTGATTTTTTGGGGGGCCAAAATTACAGGAAGCGCCCAAAAAGGCGCGATCTTAATGTGATGTCAGATTTTAACCTTAAAATTTTGCATGATCTGGAAATTTGATCACCATAAAACCTTTCCGATTTAAATTTGTCGTAAAAATCGTCAAAAACTACTTGTGACCCATCAAATGATAAAAGGTATCTATAAATCTCCTTTTAGTATAAAATATAACAAAAAAAGGGGGGCAATTTTTTATATGTTCCCCCTCAAATGACCTGAACAAATTAGTACCAAGGGGGCCACTCCATCCCAGGGCCACGCTACAAAATGAGGGTAATGAGTTTCTGGTATTTGAAAAAAAAAATTTCTCAGAATTAGTCTAGGCTAGTCAAAAAAATTTTTAAAAACCGCATGAAAATTTGGGTTCCGTGTCTAAAACCCTTTTTTAACGTATTAAACCCCTACTTCATGTTTTATATTCGAGTAGGAGCCTTTAAAATCAAAAAAGTAGCTAACGAAAGTGTTTTCCCTTTCAACCCCTATCAAACCCTCAAGGGGGAATCAAGTCTTTCAAAAGCTTGGACCTCCCAAGGGTGGGTTTTTGGTTGCAGAAAGTTGTTTGTTAAAATGATTTTCCCCAATTTTCCCTCCATTTTTCCCCTTTTTGTATCTTACAAATGGTAAAAAAGAAGGGAAAACCTCCAATTAAGAAAAATAGTTTTTCCCTTTTAAATTATATTTCTATAAAAAATTTTTCTTGAATAAAGTTTTTTAAAAGTAATTTTAAAATTTTTCGTGGATTTTTTTATTAACTCTTTAAATAAGCTCCATTCTTAAGACCCAAAGGCCTAGTTAAAAATCATGTAGTTTTGAATTATACAGGCCAAATTTTCCCCTTTTCTTTTCATATTTCTGTTTTTTTAGAAGTTTTTTCAAAAACTCTGATTTCTTTTTTTAAAAATTTGGGGTTTTTAGGGGCTTTTTTTCTGATTTTCCCTTTAAAAATCCTCTGCTTAATCAAACACAAAAAAATTTTTATTGTTTCTTTGTTATTTTTCCCAGCACATTTTCTAATTTTATTCCTTTGTTTGTCAAGGAAAATATCTTTTTGATATTTTTTTCTGCCCCCTCGTTCCCCCTTTGGGCCTCGGGTTTAATTTTTTTTTTTTTGTTCGGGGGAGGGGAGGATTGGGGGGTTTTGGGTGTAAACTGGAGGGAGAGATTTTAATCCATTATTGTGACTTGTGTTTTTTGGGTTAAGCTAAAAAGACTCGTTTTTTTCTGTCTGGCCCCCCGGAATATATTTATTGGAATTTTGCGATCCTTTTTTTTGGATTAAAAAGGGGATGGATTAAACAAAACTGGGAAACCAAGGTGGCAGGAATGTTTGAGCTAGGAACTGTTCAGGTCTGAACCTTTACCCCCCTTTTTCTTTTGTTGGGGAAAAATCAAGAGGGATTTTTCATGGGTGATTATGGTTTTTCAATTATCCTGTGTTCAAGGGGAAAAAAAGGAGGGTTTTTTGGGAAAAGGGAAGAAGAAAGTTTTAAAAAATATGAAGGTTATTTTTTAGGGTGGGGTAACCCCAAGATAGATTCACCAAAGGGATCCTGTGTAGGAGTGTCATTACTAGAATTAATTACAATCATATCTATATTTCCTTCTTGGCGAGTGACTGGTAAACTCATAGGATTGTGCAAACGTGAAGGAGGTTTTTCCTGTTCCCCGATCACTGTGTATCCCAGTTTTTCTATGTTTAGAGTAAGTGTTTTCAAACAAATGTAATTCATTGAGCCTCTTTTTATATTGGGCCATTCATCGTCCCTATTAAAACCTGTGAGCATTGTTTAATATCCTATTCCTGAGAACAGGGGCACCTGCGAAACGTTGTGGTCATGTATATGTTTTTATTATAAAAAATAGTTTTCTATTTATGTTGAGTTATTTTGTACCTTTCCCCCCCCGGTTCTCAAGCCGCCCTCGTTAATTGGATCGGGTGATCCTCCGCTAATTTTCAAACCACTTTCCGGGATCCCCCGTGGCGCCCCGGCGGGAGCAGCGGGAGTTGCTATTTTAAAAAACCGAAAAGGATTTTTAGAAAACGCTAGTACGAGCTGTACCCGGGGGGACGTACAGCCCACCCCGGGGAGCCCCTTTTTACGTCCCTTTTTCCCCGGGGTCATTTCTCCAAAAACCCCCTGCGTGCTTTTTTTTGTAGATTTATCTTCCTTTCGGGTTTTTGCCACCACGAATACCAATAGGATTCTTTTTTGATATCGCATCCTGCATTCAACCTTTGGATCCAGGCTTCTACATCGGGCGCCACAACGGAGGTTCTCTTTTGTATATACCCTGTCAAGGGAGGCGTTCATATCCTGCTGTACGGATTTATCAGTACAGCAGCAATAGGTGAGCAGTCACTTTTATTATATCGTTTTTGCCCTCACTATATTCTATTTGGTATTCGAGGTACTGTACCATAAATTGTCTCTTTTCTCCTTTCTTAAAATTCCCCCGGGGGTAACATGAATACATTACAAACAAAACATAAAAAACCCCGGGGCTTTTAATGGAAAAAAATTTCTGTCAGGATAGATATCCCGGTACAGGAGCCTATCCTAACTGGGAAAACAAAAAAATAACAGAAAGACACTAAAAAAATTTCCAGATGTTTCCAGGAACCGGAGAAAAATTATTGCTAACGGGATTTTTTTAAAATATTGATTTTCCATTTTTGAGATTATGTATGTGAAAAGATTATTTTAAAAGGATCAAAATATATAAAACCCCAAACCATTTCCACAAAAGAACAGATTTTAATAATCTGTGGGAAATTTTCCTTGATGAGTGTTCCCTTTAAATAATTCCTTACTGGTTAAAAAGCGTAAAGGTTAAATTTTATAGCTTTACGGGAGAGATTGATTCATTTGCTTAATAAAACTCCTTATATTCCCCTCACCCTGACATCCCCAATTTTCGAACAGAAAAATTAATTAAAAAACCTTAAACGAAAAAAACTTGATTTTAATTAAACCCCAAAAAACTTCATAAATTAAACTCGGGGAAACTTTTTAATAAAACAAATTCCCCAAGGGATAATATTTGATATAAAAAAACCCGGCGAATAGAAAACCCCCGGAAAAAAATTTCCCCGAGCCCAGAAACCTTTGGTAAAACCCCCAAAAAACAATTTTTTCACGGTTTGGCCCCTGCGCCCTCGTCCCGGGGTTCCCCAGGCGCACCCGGTGCCCCGACCCCTGACGGCGCCCGTCCCGCACCCGGGGTTTCCCGGGGTTTCCGCTTTTTCCCCCCCCCCGGGCCCCCCAAGGGGAACCTTAATGGCCCCCGGGCTCCCCCCCCACCTTTTCCGTTTGGCCCCCTTTTCCGGCCCGGTTGCGCGGCATTTGCCCCTTTAGGGACGGGGGCCGCCCCGGGCCCCAACTGAAATTTAAAGGGCCAGTGCCCGGTAATTGCCAAATTCCCGGGCACTTGGCCCCTTTTTTACCCCGCCTTTTCCCAGGGGCCCTTTCCCAATTTTTTAGTGCACTTTTCCTTTTAGGAAAGCTTTTCCAGAAAGCCAGGGCCCCCCGCCTACCGTTTTACCAAACCCTTTGGCTTACTTTTAACAGCCAAATTTCCTTTTGGCCACTCTGCCCTGCCCCTTTCTGCCTGCTACGTTCAAACCCTCATCCTCCCCCGGGCCTTTGGGCTTTTTTCCCCGTCCCCGGACTACACCTGTTTGCCTTTCTGTACCTCGCCTCCCCTTTTGGGCCCCCCAAACCGGCAGGAAAGCCCCCGCCAGTGGTAGTGACCTGGGGGACCCCCGCCGCGGGCAAACCCCCAAATCTGGGCTTTGGGGCGGGCTCGGGTTTAATTTTACCGGGAAACCCACTTAGATTCCATCCCTGGTGGGGCTTATGCCATCGCCATGGGTGGTCCAGAGAACCCCCCCTCCGCCCGTTACATTTAAAAACCGGCCATGGTTTCCCCCAAAAGGCGCCCTTTGGCCGAGCGTCCCCCAATTTCATACCACCGCGGGCCCAAGCAATAAAAAAACAGTTCGGCAGAAAAGCACAAAATCCAGAGCCCCTCCTCCAGATGCAGCGTCATGCCCATCAGCAGCAGCGTCGGGCGGGAAAGGGGTTTTCTGGGTGGCGGTCCCTCCATTGGTCCTAAGCTCCGCTTTTTCCCAATTGCCGAAAAATTTTTTGACGGGAACCCCAAAAGGGCCCCTGAAAGGGCTTCATCCCCCCGTTTTTCCCTTCTTTTAAAAAACTTTGGCGGGTATTTTCCCCTTTCGGAAAGATCCAATGGTTTTCCCGTGGTCGTCTCATCTCTGGTAGGCCCTGGCCGGGGGAAAAATCCTTCTGGGATGGGAGGTTTTAAAAAAACCCCCGGAGCCCAACGCTGACCTGGGGGGACATTTCTACGGGTTTTTCCCGTAGTGTTTTTGAAGAGCCTGCCCGCCCCTTCGTTTTGCTGGGGTCCCCCCTTTTTAAAACCTGCAAAAAAAGGGAAAACCCCTCCGTGGGGTTGACAAACGCCTTTGCAGTTCCGCACACTTGCATAAAAAGCGGTTGGAAAAATTTGCAGCTTTGTGCGCCACGTTAAAGAGGGCCTCTCCAGCCAGATTAAGGACCCCTCCCCGCCCCCCGGGGAAATCTCGTTTTCTTTAAGCGAGTTTCCTCCTTTTTCCCAAAACCCGGATTGATACCCGTTTTCGCGGGGGAGACGTGAGGAGCTCCGCCAAAAAAGCAAAAAACCACCCCCAACCAGGGGCCCCTGTCCCGCCCTTTGCTTCGGTGTTTATCGGCCTTCCAAGCCTCCTTTCCAGCCGGGCCGGGAAAAGGGGCCCAAATCCCATTGGATAAGCCCCCCTGTCTCCGCGGGAAAAGGGGGACCGGGGGCCCGAAAGGGAAAACCTATTCTCAAACTTGTGGCAGGCTCTAAACCCTTCTTCCTGGGCTTTTTGCTTGCCCCCGTCCGCGGCCCCGGGGAGCGAGGGGCCCCCTTTGGCTACATGGGAGAGGCGCCCCCTAGGGGGGGTGCAGCCCCTCCCCGCCTCGTCTGAACATCCCCGCTCCTGGCCCAGAAAGGGAAGCCGGGCCCCCATTTTAAAGGGCTTCAGCCTTCCTGGATCCGGTTCGGCGGGGAAACCCTTCTTGGCCCGCTGCCGGGGTTCCTAACCCCCATTTTCCCCCGTGGTTCCCCTGGAAAAACCCCCTACCCAAATCTCCTCCTTCAGTGGGGAGATCCTCACGATCTAGTCCTTTTCCCCGAAGGGGACCACTGTTCTTTCAAATTGGAGCACTGCATAAAGAAAAAACTGTGGGTTTCTTTTTGTGTTACCCCCCCGGTCTTTTTCCCGCCCATACCTATTGATTCTTATTTTGGCTGCAGCAACATCCCCCCCGGTGCTTAAACGGGGGGCCAAAAGGGCCCGAAGTTTTCCCGAAGGGGCCCAATGCCCGGTTTTCGCGGTTTGGGGGCCCCTTTCCCCCGGGTTTGGAGTTACCCCCTCCCCCGGAAAACCCCTCCTAAAGTCTAGCGGGTCCCCCCGGGGTTTTTAAATATCGTGGTTTTCCCCTGATGTTTTTTTTCCGAGAAGAAAGAGGCCCTTTGGCCCCCAACATGGTCCAAAATGATTGCCCGTTTTGATTTTCCCTCCCCGGGGGTACCAAACCCCCCCCTCCCCGGGCAGGAAATAACCCTTTTTTCCGTTCCTGAGCCCTCAAGCCATTCTAGTAAAAAGGGGGAAAAATCTTCAAAAAAGGTTTTTAAATTGGGAAAAGTCCTCTTCTCCCCGGGGGGAAAGGCAGGATTCTTTTTTCAGGGAAAAAAAAGGAGGGGCTCCCTACGCCCCCTGAAATCGACTCCCGGGGGTCGGGTAACAAGACGCGGTAAAAAAAAACCGGGTACCCTTTACCGTTGTACGGAACTTTAAAAACGCCCTTCTACGGGGGCCCAAAAGGGGCCCTTTTAAAAACGGAAATCTGAAAAGGGGCTAAAATTTTGGGTTCCGGATCCGCAAAGGCGTTTGAGTGGAAGCCCCTTTTAAACCCCAGCACGGCCATTGGGGGTTAACTGGTGATCCCCTTTGGGACTTTTTAAACGGGCCCTTTTGCCGTTTTCCAGGGGGTTTTTTTAATTTAATGTTTTTCGGGGATCTTTTTCCTTATACCTTTTTCGTGGCCCTCCCCTGGAGGGCCCACCCTTTGATAAATTTCCCTAAATTTTGAAAATCCCCCGCCTTAAACGTCCCCCAAAGTGCTCCCATCGCCTACGAGCTAATCACTTGTAGCCAAATTAGGGAAGGGGTCTTTCCATAAAGTCAGGCCTTCCGTTCCGGGGTTTAAAATTATCTCGGACCAAGGGGCCCAAAGGATGGCCCCAGCCAATTTGTCACCGTTTTTGGAAAGGGCCCAACGCCCGGGGGGCCTGGGGGCCATAAAAAGGGGTTTCCTGGGCTTCTGCAACTTTTACCGGCAGTTTATTCCGCACTTTCCACAGGCTGGTTTTCTTTCCCTTTTTGGGGCCCCTTTCGGGAGAACCCAATCCCCGGGGCTGGCCTTCCCGAGGCCGGGGGAAGCGTTCTTTCCCAAGGGAAAAACGGCCTTTGCCCCTGCTTCCATCTTTTCCCGGCCAGACCCTGCGAAAAACCCTTCTCGCTTGAAGTTGGGCCCCTCACGGGTAGGCGCTGGAGCTTCCCCCCACGCAAAAAGGGGGCCCCCAGGCCAAAAATGTCCAATTGTTTGGGTTTCTTTTCTAAAAAACCTTTTCAAAAGGCGGAAGAAATTTAAAAACCCTTGGGAGATCGGGGGTTTTTTACCATAAAAATGCCCTGGAAGAATGGCGATATTTGGGTGGAAGGGGGCCCGGGTCCAATTTTTATCTACTCGGATCTTAAAAAACCCCCAGTACCCTTTCCCGACTGCCCACGACTTAATCCCGCCGGCTTGGGGTTTGCCTTTTTCTTCTCCCGCTTTTAATTTTCGATTTTAATTTTTCCGGGCCCTTGGGCCCAGAAAAACGTGAAGCTGATGCCCTCCCCGTTGCCCCCCCCCGACGGTTTTTTTGGGGGGGAAAAACGATCCCAGAGCACAATTTAATTTCCTTTCCCGGGAAAGCCTTATCTCCGGCCCGCCCCTGTAGTCCTCCGGAAGCCCACCGGGGGAAGACATACGTCCCCCCCTGCGCTCCGAAAGGGGTTTTCCTGAAATGGGGTCAATGTCACTGGTGGCCCGGGCATTTTTTTGGGGCCCCCAAGACGTTTTTTTTTCCTTATTTTCCCCCGGGGACTATTTGGGGGGCAAAGGGCCTCGCTAAGGACCCTTAAAGGGTTCGTTTTGGCGGGGTACCTCCTTTTGCTCCAAAAAGGCTCCCCGGCCCCAAGCCGGCAGGTCTCCTTGGAAACCCCCTGCCCATTTTTCCCCTTAAAGGCCCCACCAAGGGCTCCAAAGTACGAAAGGACTTATAAACCGACCTAACCCCCCGTTTAACCCTTAATTTCCTTGTTGGGTGGTGGTTTGAACCGGGTTTTCTAAAATTTTGGGACATTTTGTCCCCTTGCCAGGGCTTCCTTCGGGCCCCGGGGCCCCGGGGGAGCAAAATTTTTTTTTCCAAAATTTTTCGTTTGCAAAGGTCCCCCCTCTCCAAAAAAAACTTTTGATCGGGGGGGTGCGTTTGTTTCTAAAATTTTGGCGGGCCCTTTGGGGCTAAAACTCCAGGGGACTTTACTTCCCCCCGGCTTACCCCCTCAGGAAAAAAGGCCAGGTGGAGAGGGGAATCCCAAATTTTTGGGAGGTTTCCTGCGGGGATTTCGTGTCTGCCGCAAAAGACTTTGGGCCCAAATTAAATTCCTTGGGCGGGGAATTTTTTGTTAAATTCCCTAAAAGTCCAAGGGCCGTGGGTGCCTCTTTCCCCTTTTCGTTGTGTAAGGGTTACATCCCCCCCCCGACCCCTCTCCCCCAGCATCCTCATTCCGGGTCCCAGTGCTGAACCCCCTCTGGTCCAGGGGCAAAGGGACCATTTGAAATTTTTTTACCCCCCCCCAAACCCCGGGTCCCGGGGGCGGGCTGACCGCATGAAGGGCCGGCAGAAAAAGAAGAAGCCCTCCTCCTGTCTTTCCCCCCCGGGGGATAAGGGGGGTGGCTGTAGCCCGATATGTCCCCCCCCAAAATCCCCCCTAAAAAACTGGGACCCCCCTTTTTAGGAACCCTTCGAAGGGGCCTTTTTGGCTTACAAAACCCGGTTGGCCCAAAAACCCGGGTCCCTCCTACCAAAGGTTATCCCGAAAATCCTTTCCATGTCTCGCTACTAAAAGCCCTGGTTTTCCCTTAATTTTGCTTCTCTCAGAAGGGGGAGTTTCCCTCCTCCGTCTGAAACTGATGCCCCCCCAATATCTTTGTTTGGTTTTAAAAAAAATCCTGGGTAAAGAGGAGGACTAGAGGGAAGCAATAATTTTTTTAGTCGACTGGAAAAAGGGGTTCCCGGGGCCCCAGGAAAGATCGTGGGGGGCCGGAGGAGGGGAAAATCCGGACGCAGCTATTTTTCGGAAAATTTTCCCCCTCTAAAAAGAAGGGGGGACCAAAGGGGGGGTTCTGGGCAGGATGCCCTTGCGACCCTTTTCCCGGGTCGCAGGGGGCATTCCCAGTGACCCCGACTCTGAAACGGCGGGCCCCCTCCCGCAAATCGAGTCCGGGGTTCCCCTATCCCCTGCCGGGTCCCCCTTGGGCTTACCCGGCCTCGCCTTTTGCCCCGTTTTCCCTCTCGGTCCCTCGGCCCGGGGCGGGCCGACCCCCTTTTGGGGCGGGGTTTCGGGCAGTCTGAATTTAAAGGGACAGTGCGCCCGTAATTTGGGGGTTGCCGGGCACTGGGTTTCCCTTTTTTAGCCCCCGTTTTCCCTGTGGCCTTTTGCCCCCATCTTTAGTGCCCCATGGGCCCATTTGGGAAAACCGCAGAAAAGCCTTTTCTCGCCCTACCCTTTTTTACCGAACCCTTTGGGTTACGTTTACCGACCACGATCCTTTCCGCCCCCTCTGACTTTCTTCCTGTATAAATTTACGGGGAAACCCCAGCCGCCTGCCCTTTACCTTTTTGCCTTTTCCCCGGGCTACGAGGGCCCGACTGCCCGATTTTTTACCCCCGCCTCCCTTGGCCGCCACCGCAGGCAAACCCCGGGGCCCGTTGGGAGTTTACCCGGTGGAAATTTTTCCCCCGCTGCAGCTTTCCCTCCCGTTTGCGGCGGGCTCTGGTGAAAAACCGGGACCCACTTAGATTTTCCAAATCCCTGGGGGTGGGCTTACGCCATCGCCGCGGTTGGGCCCCGAGGATCCCCCTCCACTGTTACAACAACACAACAAGGGTTTTCAAATAATTACTTTTCCCCCCTTTTAACCTAAACCAAAAGGTTTTTGGGCCAAAAATTGGGTAGTAATCAATTTAAAAAAGGGAATATTATTAAACAAGCAAAGTCCAAAGTTTTTTTTTTCATAACTCTAATTTTAAAAATGTTAGGACAAGAACAGATCCCCAACCTCCTCCACGTTTGCAAGATCCCCAACCTCCTTCACATTTGCACAATCCTATGAGTATACCAGTCACTCGCCAAGAAGGAAATATAGATATGACTGTAATTTAATTTTCTATAATAAACTACTAAAAGGGGGACCCCTTTTGGGTAAAACTATCGGGGGTTACCCTCTACCCTACAAAATACACCCCCCACTATTATAAAACTTCTTTTTTCCCTTTTCCCATTAAACCCTCCTAATTTTCCCCCGAACACAGAGAAATTTGAAAACCCAAAATCCCCCATAAAAAGTCCCTCTTGATTTTTTCCACCAAAAAAAGGGGGAAACCAGGTTCGCCCATAAAACAGTTGCCTAGCCAAACATTCCTTGCCCTTTTTGGTTTGCCCAGTATGTTTAATCCCCCACTCATCCAATTATAGATTTAAACTTTATCAGATCCAAAAAAATAATGGAAAATTTCGCAAAATTCAATAGATGCTACTATTCCGGGTGGCCAACAGAAATAAACGAGGTCCCTTTTTTGGGCTTAAACCCCAAAACTACAAGTCTACAATACAGTGGAAGGAAAATCTCTCCATCCATTGACACCAAACTCCTTCACTCCCCGAAACCTCGGACAAAAAAAGAAAATTAAAACCGAGGAAAAAGGGGGGAACTGAGACCCAAAAAATATATAAAAAAAGATATTTTCCTTGACAAACAAAGGAAAAAAATTAAAAAGGCTCGGAAAAATACACAAAAAAAAATAATAAAAATTTTCAATTCTCAAAACATCACTCACAAGTGGAAGAAAAGATCCTAATGATAGGTTTAGGTTTTTGCCCTGACGGCTACTAATAAAAGGATTTCTTGTTTAAAGATGCGGAGGTATTATTCGGCAAATTACCTTTAAAAGGCGTTTATTTTTTTTAATAAAAAAAAACTCATTAAGATGCCAGATCTCTTCCGGCAATAACATTAGAATCTGAACCAAAAAAAAGGGAGACGGATTGGGGTAGTCCAGAAAGAGCAAATCTAAATTTTACCCTACAGGCTCCAAAGGAATTATAGACCCCGTGTTTCCTGACTTAGTAAGCAGAGATATAGTAGAAAATACAGAAAAAACATGCCCTCTAAAACCCAATCTGCTCTACAAAAGAAATCCAAGTTTTGAAAAAACTATCTGAAAAATACATGAAAGTTGGATAAGGAAATGCGTTATAGCTGGCGCTGTTATATCAAACTATCAGATTATAACAATAGGCCTTTAGATACTTAATGATTTGATCTTATAATAATAATAAGTTAATATAGAAGTCCACGAAATTTAAAATTACATTCTACAATTAACTTTATTCACAATAGAAAATTTCATGATCTAGAATATAATTCTCAAAGAGGAAAAACTATTTTTAGACAATCCGATAAAGGCATGTTCCGTTTCTTCTAACCTTTTGCCTACAGAATCCACAAAAACCAGGAAAACCCACCCTGGACGCCTCATTATTTCGGGTATACAATCTACCTTATCTAACCTATCACACTTTCTCGACATCCAACTCCAGCCTCTTGTCGAGCGCCTACCAAGCTTCTTGAAAGACTCTGATTCCATCTTGAGGGATATATAGGATTGAAATCGGAAAAACACTCCTTGTTCAGCTACTTTAGACGTACGCGCCTCTCTACTCGAATATACAACATGATTCAGGTTTAATAGCCTTCAAAAGCACTAGGACACAGAACCAAATTTTATTCACTGCGGATTATAAAAATTTTTGTTGACTAGCCTAGAACCTAATTCTGAAAAAAATTTTTTTTTCATAGCCACGGAAACTCATTACCATCATTTAGCTAGGGCGTTGCCATTGGGCACGAGAGTAGCCACCAGTCGGTAGCTAATTTGTTCAAGGGATCATTCGAGGAGAACATAATAATAGGCTACCACCCCTTTTATAGTCATATTTTATACTATATTGGCAGTATTTATTGATGACCTTTTTATCATTTGGGATAGGGTCACCAAGAATATTTTAGACATTTTTTTTTAGAGTTTTTTAAATAGTGGTCTACAAGATATCACTTTTTACAGCTAACGATCCACTCCAAGCTAGATCACTTCTTTAGATGTAAGAAGTCTATACGTGGAGACAATATATTGGTACAAAAACACATATTAAGCCTACTGACTCAAAGCAATTATTTGGCTTTACAGCTCAAACCACCAAAGAATTGGCTTAAAAATATTCCCTAAATGGCCAATAAAGACGGCTCAATAAAAACTGTACAAAAGAGGAAGATTTTGTCTCCCAAGCCACCCCACTCAACAGAAAAATTTCTCTCCAAAAGAAATATCCTAGGGAGTGCTACAGGAACTGTAAGAAAGCAGCTAGATTTAGGCCAGGAGTCATATTTGACAATGGCAATCAAAAGATACCAAAAAATTCGATCTTTTTTATCCACAACTCAGATTCCATACAGAGCCATCCAGACAAGTGTAATTAATCGACATTGTGAACATTCCCTCCTCACGGGACCCCCATGTTTTAAAGATGTGATCCCAAACAAGCCCTAAATATATTTATCGGCATAGCCTCTAGACTTTTAAAAAATAATTATTTAGCACCCATCCGCCTCAGCAGGCATGCCCACACCCCGCATTGAAAAAAGGGATACCTAGAGTAGAAAACCGACGGGTTTCTCCTTTGTTCCCTGCTGCCCATCCAATATGTAATGTTGCCAAGCAAATAATAAAAAGTGATCGCTTTTAAATACTACACTCACGGGGAGGTATTAAAATCAAAGAGCATCTTATCATGTAAAAGCACCTTCCGTAGTTTATTTGAATTATCATGCTCCTGCGGAATTTCAGTATTGGGCAAGACCACGACTAAATTGTCGAGACTTTGGTTAACCACCGATATTGATGTGGTGTACACAGCCGCATGGTGTACCATGGTCCCCAAGACACCTTCCAGTTAGTCCCGATAAGAGCCAAACACCAGATTTAAAATTCAGCCCATCGAGTACAATCATTCCCCAAATAGCTGATAGACCCTAAAAGTTAGAGCGAAAGAAGAAGCCTATTGGGTTGAATCGCCTGAATAACGCTGCAGACCGTTAGGTTTGAAGTGAGGATTTCATGATGTGATTGTTTGAATTCTCACATATTCTATTTATTCAATTTTTTCATTATTCCTTCACAGATCTAATTATATTTTATGCACATACGAGTTGTAAAATTATATATTTGTGCATTTATATGTTATTCTTTATATGGGTGGGATAATTTTTTGCTCCATTGTACATATTATAGTTATATAAATATTTTTTCTATATATATATAATTTATATACAATTTTATATATTTATTTCTTGTATGATATTTGTATTCATTGGCATAATGTACTGAAATGCAGTAGCCATCATTTCTTTCTTAATCCAATATTTAATTCCATTTATTGTATACTTACTATATAAATTTCAAGTGAGATATTTTAAAAGACTTTCCTTTATATAATATAATTGTTTTATTATATATATATATGCATTATGCATTTTATCTCCTATAGAGCAAATTAAGTCGTGATATATTATATAATTACTTATTTGCATATTCCCTTTGTAATATTTGTATTTATCCATGTTTCTTGTTACCATTTAGTTTTCCTTGTTCCCCGATCACTGTTGTACTCCTATGTTTTTACTATGTTTAGAGATAAGTGGTTTACAAACAAAATTGTAATTCATTGTTGAGCCACTTTTGATATTGGTGTGGGCCCATTCAGCCTCGTCCCTATTTAAAGCCTGTGAGCATCTTTTAATATCATATGTACCTGAAGAAGCAGGGGCACCTACACAATTGCTGTATTCACATTTAAGTGCAAGGTGCCTCAATGAACAAAGCTGTAGTGCACCAAAGTGAAAAAACACGTATCTGTTATGTATTCGGATAAAAAAAGGTATTTTTTGGCACTAACAATTCAACCATCTGATATGGTAAACTATCACAATTGCTGATTCACATTTTTAACTGCAAGGTGGCTCTATCAACAATTCTGGACCCAGGGGAAAAGTGCAAAAATACACGTATCTGAATGATAGTTTCGGATAATAAAAGTGTATTTTTTATGAGCACCTATCATTCACCTGTGGTGACTACAAAATTGCTGAATTCACATCTTAAATGCAAGGTGCCTCAATGAACAAAGCTGTATGCACCCAAAGTGAAAAAACAAACACGTATCTGTACATGATTCGGATAATAAAAGGTATCATTCTTTGAGAGGCACCTATCAATTCACCTGTGGCGATAACTTCACAATTGCGTGCGATTCAAATTTAACTGCAAGGGTAGCTCCTATCAACCAACTCTGGACTGGGCAAAAGTGCAAAAAGACACGTATCTGTAATGTAATTCGGCATAATAAAAGGTATTTTTTGGCACCTATCAATTCACCTGTGGGTGACTACAAAAATTGCTGTCTTCCACATTTAAGTGCAAGGTGCCCTCAATGAACAAAGCTGTGAGTGCGCAAAAGTTGAAAAAAACACGTATCTGTAATGTATCGGATAATACAAGGTATTTTGGCACCTATCAATCTCACGACGTGGTGATACAAAATTGCTGTATTCACATTTAAGTGCAAGGTGCCCCAATAACAAAGCTATAGTGCGCCAAAGTGAAAAAAACACGTATCTGTAATTCTTTGGGATAATAAAGTATTTTTGGCACTATCAATTTTCACTCTGGTCGGCGTGACTTACAAAATTAGGCTGTGACGTTCAACATTTACAGTGCACTGGTGCCTTCAATGAGAAACAAAACGCTAGTAGTGCGCAAAAAGTGGAAAAAACACGGATCTGTATATGGTATCGCGGATAATTACAAGGTATTTTTTTGGCATCTTTCAATTCAACTGTGGTGACTACAAAATTGTGCTGTATTCCCATTTTAGTGCAAGGTGCCTCAATGAACAAATCTGAGTGCGCCAGAAGGTGAAAACACATGTATCTGTAAATGTATATCGATCATATAAGAGTTATTCTTTTTTGCACCTGTCCATTCACCTGTGGTGACTGCAAAATTGCTGTAATTCACATTTAATTGCAAGGTGGCCTCAATGAACAAAGTCTTAGTGGCCACAAAATGAAAAAACCTTATCTGTAAATGTATTCGGATAATAAGAGGTATTTTTGGCACCTATCAACCTGTGGCTGCCTACAAAAAATTGCTGTATTCTAAATTTAAAACTGCAAGGTGGGCTAAATCAACAAAGCTGGAAAGGGCAAAATTGAAAAAGAACACCTATCTGAAATGTATACTGATAATAAAAGTGTGAGAGTTTATGCCCTAACATAAGAGACTCTGCAGTTACTATAAAAAGAGTGTATCCTAATAATAATTCAGCTGTTGCAATATCCAGAAATATTTAAATAGCAAAACTGTTAATAATAAAAGCTATATTGCAGTGCAATGTCTACACAAAGTCCTCAGGTGAACTTTAATCCAGTATTCCTTATAGAGCTTGTCTGTGTTCTGCCTATTCCGCGGGCCCCCCCCCCCCCCCGCTCTTCCAATCCGTGGACTTGTACAGCGTAGATGCTGCCTATAAAATTGCTCTACCAACTACATAAAATCTTCAACATCTGATCAACACTAAGTTTTTAAGGATAAATAGCTACACAGTAGAGCAGTCCTCTTGTGAAGACAAATAGAATTATTTTCGCTGGCTAGGGTTTGGGACACTAGCAGAGCGCACGTCCAACTGTTATGAGAACACTGAGAGACACTGCTACATTAACAGGAAAGGCGCTGTACTATGTAAAAACGAGGTCATGTGTATTTTTCCAGCCGAATCGCAACCTACACAACCCAATCATGACGTCCGCACACTACATCTCACCCTGGCTCTAAATTTCTGTACAGCTCTGATTCTGCTGGCCGCCAAAAATCGACAGGAAGCGCCGAAAATGCGCAATCTTAATAGATGACATGCACAGATTTTAACCTAATATATCGGACATGATGTAAAAATTTCGATCAAACATAAAAACTGTGCCGATTTCAACTTTGTCGATAATAATCGCTCAACACTACTGTTGATTATATCACTTTGGTCCCTCAAATGAAAGTTTCCTAAATACAGTGTACACTAAAATTCCTTAACCCCTTAATGACCAGCATATTTTTTTAGTTTTTGCCTCCCTACATTTCAACAGTCATACATTTTTTATTTTTTCAATGACATTTTTTCAATGTATGGGGATTTGTTTTATGCAGGAGAAGTTGTATTTTTGGGACGCATAGTTTAAATTTACATATAAATTACTGTGTATTTTTTATTTTTCGCAGCGTGAACATAAGAAAGCGTTTTTCTGCATCGTCTTTTTTTAACTTTTTTATCACACTACACTAAATAAACTTTTAGATTAATTTTACAGGTTATTATGCTTATGTGTAGGGGGGTTTTATGTGTGTAATCTTTTCATTAAATATTTATTATTTTATTTATTTACATTTACACACTTTCAATGTTTTACAATTTTTATGATGTTTAACTGCACACTTTTATTTTTACACTTAGTCATAAAGTAGCATACTCCTACATGCTAATTCATTACACTATGGGAGACATGTCTAAAAGAAGGCACATAAAAGTGCATTTTTGCATCTATTTTTTAGTGTATAATGCGCCTGAGTCTATGAAAGTGGCGTCTAAAGTTTGACACGCTTTGCCTGCATGTTTGCCGCATTACGGAACTTTGGCGCATTAGTAACGTGCCAACGTGTATTTGACATACAGCAATAGCTGGAACACCACAGATCTTGCTGAGACTTGTGGAGTAATATGCAAGATCACTACCATAGTTTCTATTAACTGACTGCTATTCTAAACACCTTTTAATATTTCTACCTGCGAGTAGACGTGTTTGTTTAACACTGGATATACTAACGGTAATACGCGTGTAAATACACGATTCTGACAGAACGTAAATTTATGGTAGCACTGCGTATATGCTTTAATTAATTTATCATTAGTATTTAAAATATACAATCACAGTTTCAATAAGCGGTCTTAACAAAAAGGCCCTTCAAATCAAAAAGAACCAATCACAGAAAAAGCACAAACACAACGCTCAGGGCCCCTATCTCTAAAAATATACACTTTTATTAGTCCAATATTAAAAATAGCATACTACATAAACGAGAATAATTAATAATATCAATAACCTTTATTCTTCTCTGTGATTAGGTATTTAAATATCTTAATTATCTTAGAATTGTATCAAATCTTAAATATATTGTATAGGAGATAATTTAATATTTTTGAGATTATATAATTTTATATTAATGTTTTATTATATAATTTGTAATGAAATTTATGTAAAATAATTTTATATATTTCGATAATTATCATAAATTACTTTTTATTATTTTACTGGTGTAAGTTGAGAAATAAGGGACATTTTTGCCCTTATGGCAAATCTAGTTCCATTACGACTGCTCAGGCTCAGGCAGATGACATTGAAAAGGAGGTTTTGGCCTTGTATCCGAGCAGTGATACACTGTTAGTTTTTTCAAAGCCCCCACATTCCAATAAATGTGGTATAATTCTAGTACGTGTGTGGTATGAGACGCCATAGACCTTGCCAATCAAAGGGTTAAAAAGCGGCGATCAGAGGCTTCCTCGGGTCCCTGACATTAACTACAGCTCCGCTCCAAGCACAGTTGCGGTGCTGGAAGCCATAAAACCCCTCTGTAGGCAGCAACATCTTTTGGCATTGCTGTCGACAGAGAACACGATCCGCCAACCTTCATTGCACATGTTTACAATCATGGTTGTCACACGGTGCTTCAAGTCCTTCCACTCCATCTGCAAGATATTCTAAAAATTAGGCACAGGAAACTTCATGCACTTCACCAATTCAGCCAATGTCTCACTCAACATAGGCTGATATAATACGACTTTTCCAACCCATTGGAATTCCACCCTCCAACTATGTTTGGACCGACCGTCTATGGACAGAGAAAAGGCCATCGATGAATTCTTGATAATCCAAGCGGGATAGGGTACTCCCCTGTGTAATTTTGGACTGTCAGCCATGTGGCAAGAGCGATGACGTGACACCTGCCGTTCTCTGGCCTTTGAGAAGGCATGTTACTTTTTGTTCAGTTGCCAGGTCTGTGGGATGAACAACGTCAATCTACTGCTTACATGTACCCTGAAACAAGATGCTAGCAAAATCTGTCTGGTACAGGGGGACGGAGATGTGGTGACTACAATCTCATGGCCAATGATCCGGTGAGGGGCTGAACTGGAGAGAAGGAGAGAGTGAGAAGCACATTGGACAGCACAAAGCATGTCTAGCAAAGTTGAGTGTTTTTTCTAACTACCCAGGCTGACAGGAGCAGACCGTTGAGGAGGTTGAGGGAATGAGGAAGACAAGAAGCAGATGACACGGACACAAACCATTGTAGTATACCGTGGAAATGGAGGAAGGGAGGTCCCTCATAGTGCACTTATGTAGCTGGCCCGCTGCATGCTGATATGTCCGAGGGTTAGTGACAGGATGAATAGTCACCATCCGGCAAGAAGGGATAGACTTTCTGGCTCCCATCCTCTGGTACCCCGCCTACCAAAGTCTAAAATCAGGGCCTTTTTTCACCTGCCG